>JAYMFT010173766.1:0-26163 GCA_038088735.1 Panulirus argus
AGGGGTGTGTGATGTCCCCATGTTTGTTTAATTTGTTTATGGATGGGGTGGTTAGGGAGGTAAATGCAAGAGTTTTGAAGAGAGAGGCAAGTATGCAGTTTATTAGGGATGAGAGGGCCTGGGAAGTGAGTTAGTTGTTGTTCGTTGATGATACAGAACTGGTGGCTGATTCAAGTGAGATACTGCTGAAGTTGCTGACTGAGTTTAGAGAAGTGTGTGAAAGGAGAAAGCTGAGAGTAAATGTGACTAAGAGCAAGGTTATTAGATTCAGCAGGGTTGAGGGACAAGTTAGTTGGGATGTGAATTTGAATGGAGAAAAACTAAAGGAAGTTAAGTGTTTTAGATATATGGGAGTGGATTTGGCAGCGAATGGAACCATGGAAGCAGAAGTGAGTCACAGGATAGCGAATGGAACCATGGAAACAGAAGTGAGTCATAGGATGGGGGAGGGGACAAAGGTTCTAGGAGCGATGAAGAATGTGTGGAAGGAGAGAACATTATCTCGGAAAGCAAAAATGGTTATGGTTGAAGGAATGGTAGTTCCAACTATATTATATATTTGCGAGGCATGGGCTATAGATAGAGTTTGTATGGAGGAGGGTGGATGTGTTGGAAATTAAATGTATAAGGACAATATGTGGTGTGAGATGGTTTGATTGAGAAAGTAATGTAAGGGTAAGAAAGATGTGTGGTAATAAGAAGAGTATGGTTGAGAGAGCAGAAGAGGGTGTATTGAAATGGTTTGGACATATGAAACAAATGAGTGAGGAAATGTTGACAAAGAGGATATATGTGTCAGAGGTGGAGAGAACTAGGAGAAGTGGGAAACCAAATTGACGGTGGAAGGATGGAGTGAAAGGGATCTTGAGCAGTCAGGGCCTGAACATGCAGGAGGATGAAAGGTATGCAAGGAATAGAGTGAAATGGAATGATGTGGTATACTGGGGTCAACTTGCTGTTAGTGGACTGAACCAGGGCATGTGAAACGTCTGGGGTAAACCATGGAAAGGTTTGTGGGGCCTGGATGTGGATAGGGAGCTGTGGTTTCGGTGCATTATACATGACAGCTAGAGACTGAGTGTGAGAAAATGTGGCCTTTTCGCCTGTTTCCTGACGCTACCTCGCTGACACAGGGGATGGCATCAGGAATAGATGGAGGTGAGCAAGTATGAATATGTACATGTATATATGTGTATATGCATGTGTATGTATATTTAGGCATATATGTATATGTTGGGATGTATATATATGTATTGTGCATACATGTGCATGTATGTATATATGTATGTATATGTGTAAATGGATCTTTCTTCGTCTGTTTCTTGGCACTTCCTCGCTAATGCGGGAAACAGTGATCAAGTATAATAAATAATATAAATAAAAAACAACAGAGCATCTAGCCAGTAGTGTTTCATTTTCAGTTCTCGAACCAAGTTAATACAGGTTCTAATGTTTGTTTGTCCACACATATTCAGTCCTGGTTAGAAAGCTTTTTGTTATAAGCAGTGGTTGCCCATTTGCAAGGCCTCTGACAGGAGTGTGCAGGAGGTAAATCGTACCCAGGCCTGGGAATTTTCTGGGATCTCAGAAAATGCATAAAATCAACAGAGTGCTCCATCTCACCCCTTTCTCATCTTCCATACCCTTTTTGGCCTTACAGCTCATGGCATAAAACTGTAGTGGATGAAAACAGGATGACTAATGGAGAAGGGAAGGGGGCCTGAAAGAAACTTTGTACCCCCTGATAAAATTCCTCTCAGGGGCCCTGCCTGTTTGCACTTCTCCAGAAGCCTTTCACTGAACTGCACTTGATGACAATTGTTTTTTTTAGCACAATTATACACTTTCTGTGTGAGGAAATGTTTGTATGCCATGGCTTGGGCAGAATTCAGTGGAGTTTTTCCTACCAGACTGAAAATTCTCTCATCCTCAACATTGCTGAGTGCAACTGACAAGATAGCAAATATGATTCTGGGAAGACATACATACTTTTCCTCATGAGAAGACTTGTCTCTTAGTTGTGAAATGTCATTTGCTCCTCCACATGCAGTCCTAAAATCCAAAGCACAAACTTGACATCGTGGTACATTCATCCTCTCTCGATCGCACAATGCAGGGCCACCTCCTGGTGTATTCCGACCAAAACGTTTGCTTCCTCTTGCTTGATTTTGTCCCCGAAATTGATGCCATGATGAAGTGGCTTCACTCTTCTCCAGCTCACTTTCGACTCGCTTGATGGTGCATAGCATGATATGTGATACGAACAACAGCAAGCCAAAACATCTAAACATGAGGACCAAGTCTTCCCACATGAGAGATGGCCAACATTTTGACTGCTTCAAACTTTTCCATTATGAATTGGTCATTGTCTAATTGACTTTCCTTATCACATTACTTTTTAAATGTTTTACATAGACATGATTTGGCATTTGTAATGGTAATGTGAACATTTTCACTGGTTTGTTACAGATTAACTGTATAAATTTTGCAGGAAAGGGTCGGGTTGATATATGGTAGTTCATTTTATCCCCGTTAATTAATGGTCGGGGCCCAAATAAATTGATGTGATGATGTAACTTACGTGCTGAGGATTTGATTTTTCTATCAAAATTTTCGTTGTTACTCTTCATCTGTCATTGCTAGAAAATCTTAGTAAATTAAATTTTACTACTTTAAAGAACAAGAACAACAATAGGATGGCAGATGCATGACGTTTGGGTTGGGGTGGCATGCAAGTAACAGTGTCATGGAGAGTGGTTTGGAGAAGAGAGAAGAGGTGATGTAAGCCTTACAAAGGATGAAATGTGGCAAGGCAGCTGGAGTGTATGATATTGCTCTTGAATATATTTAGCATGGTGGTGATTGTGTTGTTGATTAACTATTTATGATATTCAATGTAAGTAGGTATCATGGTAATGTGTCTGAGACTTGCCAGAATATATGTATAGTGCAACTCCATAAATGCAAGGAATATGAAAGTAAGTGTTAAAACTACAGATATTCAAGTTTGTTGAATGTACCTGGTAAGTTGCATAGGAGAGCAGTGATTGAGAGATTAAATGCATGTACACAGTATCAAAATGGGAAAGATGTATGGGTCAGGTGTTTGCACTGAAGAGTGTGTGGGTGAAACACTTACATAAACAGAAGGGTTTTTAAGTGGCATTTATGGATCTATAGAAGGCATATGATAGAGTTGACAGAGATGCTTTGTGGAAGGTCTTCAGAATAACAGTGTGGGAGGAAAGCTGCTAGAAGCAGTGAGAAGTTCTTATCATGGGTGTAAGGCATGTGTATGATTAGGAAGACAGGAGAGTGAATGGTTCCAAGTGAAGGATGGTCTGCAGCAGGGGTGTGTGTGATGTCAACATGGTTGTTTAATTTGCTTATGAATGGTGTGGTGAGGAAGGTAAGTTCAATATTCTTAGAGAGAGGGGTGAGCATGCAGTCTGAAGGAGATGAGAGAGCCTGAGAAGAGAGTCAGTTGTTGTTTGCTGATGATAAAGCAATGGTGGCAGATTCAAGTGTGAAATTGCAGAAGCTGGTGACTGAGTTTGGTGGGGCATGTGAAAGTTGAACTGTGTGTATGAAAGTTGAAAGTGGATGTGAATAAAAGCATGGTATTAGGTTTAGCACAGTTAAGAGGCAGTTTAACTGGGGTGGGAGTTCGATCAGAAAAAAATTGGAGGAAGTAAAGAGTCTTAGATATGTGGGAGTGGACACAGCAGTGAATGGAACTATGGAAGCGGCAGTGAGCAAAGGGTGGGTGAGGGGACAAAGGTTAGGGAAGCAATGAAGAATGTGTGCAAAGAGAGATCATTATCTGGGAGGATGGGGGGCAAAATTTGTATGTTTGAAGGTATATTAATCCCTACATTGTTATATGGATGCAAGGCATGGGCTATAGATAAGACTGTGCGGAGAACGTTGGATGTGTTGGGAAATAAAATATCTGAGGTCAATATGTGGTGAGAGGTGGTTTGACCAAGTAAATAATGAAAGGGTAAGAGAGATGTGTGGTAATAAAAAGAGTGTGGATGAGAAAGCTGAAGAAGGTGCACTGAAATGGTTTGGACATAGGGACAATGAGTGAGGAAAGGTTGACAAAGAAGCTGTATGTGTCAGAAGTGAAGGGAACAGGGAGAACAGGGAGACCCAACTGGAGATCGAGGGATGGAGTGAAAAAGATTTCGAGCAATCAGGGGCCTGAGCGTGCAGGAGGGTGAAAGGGGTGCATGGGATAGAATGAACTGGAATGATAGGGAATACAGGTGTTGACTTCCTCTCAATGGACTGAACCAGGACATGTAAAAAGTCAAGGGGAAACCATGGAAAGGACAGAGGAGCATGGCTGTGGATAGGTAGCTGTGGTCTGGTGGTGCACTACACATAACAGCTACAGAATGTATGAGCAGATACAGCCTTTCTTCATTTGTTCCTGGCACTAATTTGGTAATGTAGGAAATGGCAATCAAGTATGAAAGGAAAAAAAGAAATATGATGCATCATTTACAACTAAAAATTATTACATGAGTGCATATGTGTATACAGTACATCAAGTGCTGAGGAAAGATACATCATATGCCTGGGACCATTCATCTGATAGGCTCACCACAATGGTAAGTAGCTCTTTTGAATAAGAGAAAAAATTTAAATATTTCCAAAGACTTTTTCATAAGCTGGGGTACACTATATATCTAGAGTGAGTGGATAGACAGATCAGCAACCAGTATCATTTGGAACAATGAGGGGTATGTTTGGAGGTATAAATGTCCTGACAGTGTTATATGGATATGAGTCTTAAGCCCTGAATGCAAAAGAGAGTGAGTGAGTTGGAAATGAAATGCCTGTGATGTATGGGGATGAAGTTTTTACATTCATGGGGCCCCATAACTAAAACATTCTCTACTAACATACAACTTACTGAATTTATGTCTACAGTCATTGTAATCCATTCATCCACACTTTTATACTATAAAAGTACTTATCTACATCCTTGTTAACAGGTTCTTGCTTAATTTCATGCTGTGTCCTCTGACTGCCTTAACACTATATCATCACTCTTGTTTAAATACTTAACAGTTGGGATCAAGTCACAATTCAATCTTCTCTCTTCCAAGGTGGGTAACTTTAAGGCTCCTAGCCCTACCTTGTAACTTAGATCTCTTAAGTCTGGTATCAACTTTGTTGTCCTCTTCTGAACCTTTTACATTAGCTCTTTATGCATATTTAAGTGGATGACCAAACTTGCAAAGCATAAGAACAGCATGCTAACTATGTCGGCAAAAGTTTGATGAGGATAATACCTTTTGTGATATTTTGGGGGAAATTCAAAAACTCATATACATAAATTTCGTAAATCACACTAACTAAATATTATAGCAAGTATTATTTCTGCTTTATTGCCATTTGCCTTAAATCATTAAAGCTCTAACTACTGGTCAATATTCTGGGAATCTTTTTTGATATAAAGGTTCCATAGATTTAGAAAGTTTGAAAAAACCTGACTTAAAGGATTTTCGAGACAGCAGTGGGGGGAAGAAGGGGGAAGGGGAAAATTAAAGAGATGGAAGGATAGAGAAAAGGAGACTTCGGGATATCACGGCCAGAACATTCAGGAGCATGAGAGGTATGAATGAGATAGAATAAACTGGATGGATGTGATACATGGTGTGGGGCCATGCAGTCAATTGGCTGAACCCATGCATATGAAGCCATCAAGGTAAATCGTTGAACAGTCTCTGAGGTATGACTGTGGATGGTAGGTTCTGGTTTTAGTACATCATACATGGCCATTAGAGAATGGATCTGAGCATCTGAGCTATAAGGCCATTGTTTATTTGTTACTAATACTACCTCTAAGGTGAGAGCAACAGGTGGTTATGAAAAAATCTAGAAAAAATCAATATGTATAGATAGTGGTTGAACTACTGCGATATAATCCTGGTCCTACTTTCCATGGTACAGGTTGAGCATCCCTAATCCAAAAATCCGAAATCTGAAACGCTCCAAAATCTGAAACTTTTTGAGTGGCGACATGATGTTACAAGTGGAAGCTTTCAAACCTAAACACATTATTTTTTCATTGTATTAATGGTATTTCATGCTTTTTTACTGTTAAGTACTTATATGTGAATAAGTGCAAGAATATGCTTGCTTATCAGTAGCATATAAATTTGTCCTGTTGCCTCCACTCGTTCATAGCGATCTCTGCTGCCTGATGTGACCAGCAGATAAACCCAGACCTTGTGTCAATGTTGCCTTAGGTAGCAAAGTAAGCAGATAACACTGCTAACAAAGACAAAGTTAACACAAGGTCTGGGCCATCTGCTGGTCACGTCAGGCAGCAGAGGTCGTTGTGAATGAGTGGAGGCAGCAGGACAAGTGACCCAATCAGAAAGCGACATGCCAAGCTGTCCGACCGGGTGACCATCACATGCAGGGAACACAGTCCCTCCGAATGCTGGAATTAGTATCTCCTAAGGAAGACCGTTGAACAGTCAAAACATTGAGGTATGTCTCAGCTCTAACCTGTCTGTTTCCATACCATCCTGTTATCTCATCATATATAAGCAAATATTCCAAAATTCAAAAAAATCCAAAATACGAATCACTTCCGGTCCCAAGCATTTCAGAAAAGGGACACTCAACCTGTATTGGAATAAAACCTTTATACTCAAAAATAATCTAGTTTGAAAAATGTGCTTTATCAGATGTATATTTAATTTTCTGGACATGATTAAAGTCAAGTTCTTCAAAAGGAATTGAAAATGACAGTGGGTAAAATTAATTATTCTACACCCAATAGCTTCTCCCATCTTATTGAGATAGCATAAGGAATAAACTAACAACAGCCTTACTTGCACACTTTTTCTCTCTAGTTGTCATGTATAATGTAATGTACTCAAACCAGTGCCTACCATCCACAGCCAAACCCAGAGACTATGTCATGTTTTACCTTCACTGCCTCATATGACCTGGTTCAGCCCACTGATACTGACGACATGGTACCTCCTATGTACAACACTGATCCAATTCATTTTATCCCATCCATACCTCTTACTCTACTAAATGTTCAGGGCCCCGACAGTCCAAAGCCTCCTTCACTCCATCCTTCCATATTCTTCCAACATGAGAAACAGTAATAACTTCAATGCTATTTGTTATAATGATTTCAGACATGGACAGGGAGGTAAGACAAAGTATAGTCAGGTGTTCTGTAGGCAACAAAAGTGTGAGTAAAACAGCATGATAAGAAGATGACAGAAAAAACTGTAAAAAATGAACACAATTTAAAAGTGGGAAGATGGGAACTTGATGGAATTTAATGAAGAGAAATCTGAGCAGAGAACATTTAGCAATATATCGTTAACTCCCTACAAAGGCCCACCAGGGAAGGACACTCCTACAAATGCAGGTCTGGAAAAGTAATTCAGTTCCATATTCAACTCGTCAAGGATTCATGAAATATATAATTTCATGAATTACAACAGAAATGTAATATGACTAGTAAATGAAAGCTAAAGTCTAGGGGATGCATATCCATAGGAAGGGTAAAAATATTAATTGTTAACAAGCCTGGTACCTGCAGTAAAGAATGCTATAACTCAGAATAACTTAGAACTGGTATGGAACAGGGCAATGAAATAGATTCTTCAAAGAAAGAAAATTGATTACAAGTAGATACAATGAGAATTGAGAGAGTACAAGGAGCTATGACAAGTGAAAACGGAGCTCTTGATACAAAGTTAAATTTTGCGATGTTGAGATTTGAGTGTGTATATACAATTAAAATAAATGAATGACTTCCTTAGCATTTCCATGAAACTAGAAAATGTATAGCAAGTAATTATAAGGGCAGGTTGGAGTTGTGAAAAAAATACATACACACTAAAGTGTCTGAAAATTATTTTGTATAATCTACAATCTTTTCGTGATTATGGCATAGACTGCATTAAATGTATCTAAAGACATTTTGCTCTTCTTTGTCTATATAAATCATTTCAAGCTATAACCTGGAGCTAAAGATATTAGATTATGAGAAAGAAATATGAAGTAATAACAAAGAACTGAATTGCAGGAATGAAATGTAATGTAATGAAGCATAAATGAAAACTTTTATACTTACCCCATATCTTCTTGTTTAAAAATTCACCCATGATATAAAAGAGACTGATAAGTACTGACATGGATGAGATGAACACAGTACGTCCAATCACTGTCAAGTCTGCAAGGATGGGATATACCCAGTGTCCTGACTGGTACGCAATGAAACATACCCTGCAAGAAATCAGTTCCACTTGAAAAAACATTTCCTTAACATGACAGACATATCTTTTCCAGAAGCAGAGCAACCACTGAAAACAGAAACTAAATCTCAAAGGAAAAGTAAACTCTCCAAATACCAAACCATTGACAGTTTTGTACTATATTTCAGCAATCTAGAGCCCCAGCCCGAACTTGCCTCATAGTAATGTATATCTTTATGACCATAATAGCTTTTCTCAACCCAGCCCATTCACTGACTTTTGACTCTTATTTGATTCAGGTTGAAAACTGTACCTGGGATAGGTGAGTTAGTAATGCTTTCATTGAATTTCAAATCTGTTAGTTACAGTAAATTTCTCTACATAGATTTCTGTATCTGTTAAGTAAGGCACACTAACCCAGCATAAAACTTAAATAATATGAAATGATAGTTTATAACGAAAGGAGGCAGCTAAAATTATTCCATCAAGTTACAGTCTCTCAACTTTTGGTGGAGAAACAAGCCTGGCACTAGTTTTATGATACATCCATTTACAATGACCTGGGTAACTGCTGTGAAGGAAAACATGAATTTCAACTGGAAAAAACCACCATATATATTATTCTCTACTAACAGATCAAAAAGTTATATAACCTTTATTTTGTAGAATCTTAACTAAGGTTTGTGCAGTTTAAACTGCATGAGAAGTAGCAGTTAATAAGAACAGACCTGAATACTTCAACATACACAGGTGAATGAAACAAGTAAATAATGTTAAAAACATTGTTTGATATAAAGAAAGTCTTAAGATATGCTTATGCTAATGATGAGAGAGCCCAGGTGACAGCAGTATACTATAAATAAATAAAATGGCATAACTCTCTCATACACAAAAGCATAGACCTGTAAGTATGAATTTTACATAATACAAAAGTCTTTGAAAGAGTGATCAAGAAACATGTACTGAGACCATTTATCAATAATCCATATAAATGAGAGGTCAATGCAGATTTAAACCAAGCAAAAATACATAAACACAGTTGCTAAAGCAATACCATAGAATATACAAAACACTTATGTAAATGCTAAGACAGTTTATCTATGTAAACTACATGATTCTATTGGAAAAAGCTGAAAAGAATACAGAGTGTAAATCAAGAAGGTGAATTAAAAAGATTTTTACAAAAAAATAGTAGCAACACGAACTGTGCTGGATGATGATGACAACTTATAAGGGGACCCTTCAAGAACAGTATTCGCCCCCGATCTCTTAATTACAATGCTATCCAACAGAGACATAAACTGTACTACAGTACGATGCTTTGTAAATATTACCAGAATAGGCAATGTGACAAGCATGGAAAGAGAAAAAAATTGAAAAAGATACTACAAAGAAGTATAACTCATCTAGTCTCATGAGTATAACTCATGTGAAGTGGCACAGGAGTCCATTAGTTATGCTGGGGAGTAAAAGGAATGAGCAATTGAGGATGGTGGCTCTGAATTTTGATGGGATGACCTGTGAGGGTAAGAGGAGGGACGTTGTGGAAAAATTTAAAAGTTATTGTTTAGATGTGCTGGGGATTAGGAAACCCATTTCCTTGGGCAAGGTGTATGCAGTGCAAATGGAAATGATGAATGTAAGTTGTGGGAGGACATGGATGGATGAGTGGTATGAATGGGAATGAATGAAAATTATCAGGAAAGAGGGAAAGAAGGATGTGGAACTGTGCTATCACCAAGAGTATGGAAGGGTATTACAGAGCATGGATGGAATGGATCAAGAATAGTGTGGGGGGAAAAGAAAAACTGAAATTACGAAGTATGTATAGGTATATGTGCCTGTGATGTGAAGACTGTGCAAGGAAAGGATGAAATGAAGCATTTCTGGAGGAATTTGAATGACTGAATAAATGGGTCTGAGAAGGAGTGAACGGTGATTGTAATGGGCGATATAAATGCAAAGTGGGATATAATGAAACTGGCAAGATAGTTTCTGAATGGGGAGTGCCTGAAGTAAATGAGAATAGAAGTTATCTTATGGATGTCTGCGTAGAGACGTTTATTTCTTGCAAACAACTTTTATCAGAAAAAGGTGATCCACAGATATATGTGAATGAGAAATGATGGGAGAGAAGAACAAAAGGTTTGACTGACTATGTGGTGGTGGATGAAAAGGCTGAAAAAAGTTGTACTGGACGCTAGAGCTGTGAAGGAATTCTTTGGAGATTCTGACCATTTTGCAGTTCTTGTGGAGGTCAGGATTAGGTATAAGTGGAAGTATGGCATAAGGTAAAATGGAGCATTACAAGTGTTGGCAAGCAAGAGAATGAACCTGAAAGAATGCAAAATGGAGTATGAAATAGAGGCAACAGAAAGTTTCGATGAAAGTGCATTAAATATAAGAATGGAGGTGTTTAAAACGTTTAGACAAAGGCTGCTAAAGGTTGTAGAATTAATAGATGGATACATGTTTATGAGATATAAGAATAAATGCAGAAATGCATGGTGGATGGGTGAGATTAGGAATAATGTGGAAGAAAAAAAATAAGCATATAGTCAATTGTTTGACAAGAATGTACCAGTGGAAGTTCAGAAAAGAGAGAGGGAAGAGTATAAGATGTGTTAGCAAAATGTTAAGAGGCTGATAGAGGAAAGCAAAGAAAGAGCAGATAAGTTTTTTGAAGAAAGTTCAGAGAAAAATTTAGGAAAAAATAAGACATCGCACTGGAAGGAGGTGAAAAAGGAAACAAGCTGATGTAAGAATGGAAATGGAAATGTGAGAAGGGGAGTTGCTGTATCAAAAAGATGATGAGATTAAAAATGTTGTGGAAGAGAGGAAAAAGGCACATGGTAGATTGCTCAAAAGGAATGTACCAATAGAAGTTCAGCAAAAGGAGGAGGGAAGAATACTAGATGTGTAAATGGAATGTTAAGAAGCTAACAGAGGAAAGCAAAGAAAGAGTAGATGAAGACTGTGGAAGTTACATGAAAAATCTAGGGCAAATAAGAAACTGTAAAGGATGGAGATAATTAGGAAACTGATGGATGTAAGAATGGAAATGGAAATGAGAGAAGTAAGGAAGGGGAGTTGCTGAATCAAAGGGAGGAAGTGAAAGGAAGATGGAAAGAGTATTTTCAAGAACTGATGAATGTGGAAGGTGAGGCAGCAGTTGTTACATGCATGTGTATAAAGGATGAGAGGGAAAGAATACATATGCAGGGGCCCATACCAAGAAGGTAGGTAAAAAGTTGATAATGAGGTTGAAGGTAGGAATGACACCTGGAGTGGTTGGGATTATGGCTGAAAATTTGAAGTATGGAGGAAAAAGTGTGATAGAGTGGATGCATTTGATAAGTAAATTAACATGGATACTATATTGTTCCTTTATTTAAAGAAATAGGTGGTAAGGATGTATGTAGCAATTATAGGGGAATGTCTGTTTAGAATACCAAGAAAAGCATATGCAAAAGTGTTGATTAATAGAGTGATAGAAGTGACTGCATGCAGAATAAATGAGGAGCATGGGGGTTTTAAGAAAGGTCGGGGATGTGTGGATCAGATTTTTGTGGTGAGAATGATTGTGGTAAAGTAACTTGCAAAAAGGAAGGAGCTGTATGCTGCTTCCATGGATCTGGAAAATGCATATGACAGAGTTGAGTGGGATGCTTTAAGGGGTGTGTTAAGATCTATGGGGTAGGGGGACAACTATTGGATAATGTTAAAAATTCTATGGAGGAGCAAATGCATATGTAAAAGTGGATGGAGAACTGAGCAAAAGCTTAAGTATACATGTGGGTATGAAGCAAGGCTGTGTGATGTTACCATGGCTTTTTAACATGTATACAGATGGAGTGATAAGAGATGAAAATAAAACTAGGGAAAGGGGGTGCAAAGATGGAGTGTGGTAGTGAGGTATGGTGGCCAATGACAATCCTGTTTGTCAATGATACTGTGTTGTCTGCTGAGAGTGAAGAGGTGTTACAGAAGGTTGTACGTGCAATTCGTGATGAGTGTAAGTGTAGGCAATTGAAGATAAATGCAAGTAAAAGTAATGGTGTTTGAAAGTAAAGATTTTGCAAAGCCTATGGTGTGAGAGAAGAAACTGTGTTGTACATGTGGAAGGAGAAAGATTATAAAAGGTGATAGAATTTAAGTATGTAAGAGCCATTGTGGATAAGTATGGTGATATGGAAGGAGAGATATGGGAAAGAAAAGTACAGGGCAGAAGACTCATAGGGTCCCTTAATAGAAAAATGGACAGAGGTGAAAGAAAGAATTATAGGATAGCACAGTCTTTCCAACCCTGACATATGCAACTAAAATATGGACATGGAATAAGTCACAGAGGTCGAGTCCAAGCTGTGGAAATGAGCTATTAGACAGAAAAATGTGGTATGACTACATGAGGAGAAGAAAGGAATAAGCAAGCATATGAGAGATCCAGTAAGGCAGGGAATGCATAGGGAATACATTGTAGAGTGGTAGAGTGGGTAAAACGTAATACTTGGGTATGGGGAAAGAATGAAGGACAGGCAGTTTACAAGAAAAGTTTATGATAGTACAATTGGAGGGGTTGGTGTGAGCAGAAAACCATCTGTGACATGGAGATACAGAGTGGAAGAGTACTGGAGGAAGAGAAATGGTGGAACAGTGCATGGAACAGTATGTGAAGGGGGCATGTAAAGACACTGGAGACTCTTTTGCCATGGCTACTCCCTTGATGGAAGTTCCAGGAGGGTACAAGCATCAGAGAAATTGATATAACTGGTAAACTATACCGGAGAGTGGTGATAGAGATGGTATTGACACAATATAGCTTCTGGAATGGTAGAAGATGAAGGGAGCAGATGTTTGTTCTGAAGAGTGTGTGAAAAATGTTCATAAAAACAGAAGAATTTGTATGTGGTATTTATGGATATGGAGAAAGTGTACAATAAGGTTGATAAAGGATGTTTTGTAGAAGGTGGTCATGAATATATGGTGTGGGAAGAGTGCTAACTGGAGTGGTGAGGAATTTCTATCAGAAAGGTAGGGCATATGTGAAAGTAGGAACAGAGAAGAGTGAGTGGTTCAAGTGAAGGTGAGACCATGACACAGATGAGGGATGTCATCATAGCAGTCTAATCTTTTCACAAATGGGGAGACATAAGAGGAAGTGATGGTTTTGGAGACTTGGGCAGGTCTGCAGTCTGTTGGAAGTGGGAGGCCAGGGAATTGAGTAATCTGCTGTTTGTAGATGACACAGCTGTCATGGCAGACTTGAGTAAGAAACTGCAAAAGTTGGTGTTCTTTGTTTGGGAAAGTATATGAGAAAAGAAAGTTGAGTTATTGTGAAAAATGGCTTTTAAGTTTATCAGGAAAGATAGACAGGTTGGGTGGAGTGTGAGCTTGAATGGAGTGAACATGGAAGAAGTGGGAGTGTTCTAAAAACCTAGGAGTGAGTGTGGCAGCAGATGGAATCATGGAAGCTGAAGAAAGCCAAAGGGTGGGTGAGGGGGAGGGTTAGGTCTTGAGTGTACTGAGGAGGGCATAGAGAAGGAGGTCACTGTCCATGAGGGTAAAGATGTGTATAACTGATGACAGAGTCGTTATGATGATGATGTATGGATGCAAGACATGGCTCATACATAAAAAAGTACAGAAGAGAGTGGATGGGCTTCGGGACACCATGTAGTGTTAAGAGCGTTGACTGAGTAAGAAATGATACAGTAAGTGAGGGGTGGTGTCATATGAAGAGTATGGCTGAAAGAGCAGAAGAGGGTGTATTGAAATGGTTTGGACAGATTGGAAAAGATGAACGAGGAGAGGCTGGCTAAGAGGGCATACATGTCAGAAGCAATTGGACAAGGAGAATGGGGAGATCGAATTGGAGAAGGAAGGATGGGGTGAAAGATGCTTTGGGTGACAGGAGCCCGGACATGCAGGAGGGTGTGAGGCCTACACAGAACAGAAAGAACAGGAGGAGCATGGTATAGAGGAGAGATCTACTGTCAATGGGCTGACATGCAGCATACAAAGCAGTCAGAAGAAATATTGGAAAAGTCTGTGGGGCTTAGCTATGGATACGAGAATATGGTTTAGGCGCACCTTACATTCCTGACAAAAATAATTTGATGATTAAGATCTAAGATGTAGCTTCCATGCATCAGGTTTTATGTATGAAACAAATCCTATCATTCCATTACGGTGGGAATATTGTATTTCTAGCAGCATGGTAAAGTCATTGAAGTCATGATTTGCTTCCTCAGTTACCCCTAGTTATTGAGAGTGGAGGAATGCAACTTTGGCTAACTGTCCATTTGTTTACTGATATTTTTGCTATTTCTGTTCCATGTGATACTTTTCCTCTACCATTCACTAAACAGGGGCCTTAAGAGGCTGTTCCAGGAGAAGAGGCCCCTATTCTTACTTGGGAGCAGGATAATGTGTCAACCAGCCAGATTCAAAGTATATTGGCGGGGCTGAATCCTCCATCAAGACACCTGTTTTCTCAGCTAATGGACTTTCTGAAAAGCTGGATCTGGTTGAGCTATGAAAACCAGTAAGAGAACTAAAAAAACATGAAGTGTGCAGTGATGAAAAACCAGTCCCTATCTGCATCCAACTGAAAAAGTCACACCAAAATCCTTACAAATGTGTCAGAGAGAATGAGAAAACACCATTTGCATACAGATTTGAAGTTATTATCACATCATGCTGCCAAGAAACCTCATCTCACACATCATATGTGTGTGAAACACTTGGTTTCTGCCCATAAATAAATGGTACAGAAAGGAGTTTCAAATTGGTGCTAAGTGATGTGGAAAGAGTTAAGTTCATTTAAAAAAATCACAACAAAGAATGGAAAGGAATGATGGCCAAGAAGTGTTAGCTGCTACTTGCCTCTTCACACAGTGAAAACGGTAAAGCATTCCCTGGCAGGAATATCTTAACTTACTAATTTTCCTGGGGCAGTCCTGTCTCTCAGTACTTACTATTTACTTCCTGTCCTATGAGTCCCATCTCTCTTTATGAGGCTCCTGCACTCAGGAAGCTGGCCACATTCACTGGTCAGGACCATAGGTCGCAAAGTGTAGAGATGCTGAGTGTGTATCTATGTGCAGACACTGTTTCCTAGTATACCACAGTATAAAGAGGATCCATGCCTAACACAATTTTGCTAACAGCTGTTTTGATTTTACACAATACAAATACTGTATACCATTTTACTAGCAACAGCATCAAGTTCTGAGTATCAATAGTTTTCCATGGCACAACCAAAATCTTTATCACACATTGGGCAAATGTCATGTAGCCATGGGCTGTGTGTGACCCAGTCAACAGACTCTATCTTCTAAGAAGAGGCAGGAGTATCATAACCAGGCAATGTTGTTAGGGCAACCATCAAGGTAGCTTTTTGAGGGGAACAGCTGGCTAGCTGCTTTTAGGGAGTAAGGAGTGGCATCAGGGGTGACAATCCACTGTTACATTAATACCTTACAATGTTGTACATCATTTCTTGTACTTTTATGGAAAAAGCATGTTGTTATTGAAGTTATTTTTCTTTGTTTCATACTTGTTCACTTTTTATAGAGTTAGCAAGGTAGTGCCAAGAAATGATAAAGAAAAGGCCTTGTTCACACACATCCAATCTTTACCTGCATATATAATGCAATGAAACCACTGACTGCAACCTACAACCAGGTCCCATAGACCTTTCCATGGTTTTCTCAAGTTCCTTCTTATGCCCTGGTTCAGTCCCCTGACAGCACATCAACCCCTGTGCACCACATCTCTCTGATTCACTCTATCTCATGCACACTTTTCATCCTCCTGTATGTTCAGTCCCCAAGGACCCAAAATCTGTTTCACCCCATCCCTCCATCTCCAATGTGGTCTCCCTCTTCTCTTTGTCCCCTCCAGTTCTAACATATACACTCTCTTGGTCAACATCTCCTCACTCATTCTCTCCATATGTTCAAACCAATCAGACTCTCCATATGTTCAAACCAATCAGAAAAGAAGAAATGGTAAAAGTGAGAAGAGGATGGTGAAAGCTAGTAAGCTTGGAAAAAGAGAAGTGTGTGAAGAAATACCAAGAGAGACTAGGCGTAGATAAGCAAAAAGTGAGAGTAAACAATGCAAGATGAGTAAGTGAGGAATGGGAGATTTTTACAATGTTGGCATGTGCAAGAGAAGTGCACAGCATGCAGAAGGAAGGAGGTGAGCAGGTTAGAAATGTTGTGAATAGTAGGATGATAAAGCTGCTGGTGAAAGAGAAAAAAGAGGTACATAAATGGTGCTTACTGGAAAGGAGTGCAAATGATGGGGAGATGTACAAGAGAAAGCAGCAAGAGGTCAAGATGAAGGTGCAGAGGTTGAAAACAGTGCAAATGGGATAAAGTACCAATAAACTTTAGGGAGAATAAGATGTTTTGAAAGGTGGTTAATAGTGAGAAAAACAAGTGAACAAACGGGAACATTAATAGAAGGGGCAAATGAGGAAGTGGCAACATATAGTGATGAAGGATTGTTGAATGTTTTTGATGACACAGCGACAGATGAAGCTTGTTTAGGTCTGGGAGTTATAGGAAGAGAGAGAGTCATGGATAATAGTTTGTTGAAAAGAGGTAGTGAAGGCCTGGGTACAAGTAAATGTGGTATTGTGGCCAGAGTGGGTGGTAATGCAACTGAATTTCTTATGAAAGGGGGTGAGTGTGTTGATAACTGGTTAGTTAACATTTTCAGTGCATGCATAGATCATGGTTAGGTGCCTGAGGAATGGTGGAATGCAAGTATGAAGCCACTGTGTATAGGCATGGGGGACAAAGGTAAGTGTTCAAACTACAGAGTTGCTAAGCACACCAGTTAAGTTTTGGTTGAGAGGTTAAAGAATGTGCAAACCATCAGACTGGGAAAGAAGAATGTGGTTCAGGAGTGGTAGAGGATGTGCAGAGCAGGTGTTTGCTTTAAAAAATGTGTGAGAAATACTTAAAGGTCTTGTATGTGGTATTTATGGATCTAGAGAAAGCATGTGATACAGTAGACAGCATGGAAGTAAAGTTACTAGAAGCAGTGAGAAGTTTTTGTCAAGAGTATAAGGCATGTGTACATGTAGATAGAGAGGAGAATGAGTGGTTCCACTTGAAAGTTGGTCTACGACAAGGGTGTATTATGTCACCACGACTGCTTACTTTTGTTTAAGGGTGGTGTGGGGAGGAAGGTGAATGCAAGGGTCTTGGAAAGAGGGGCAAGTATGCAGTCTGTAGGAAATGAGGTAACCTGGGAAGCGAGTCATTTGTTGTTTGCTGATGACATAGCACTGGCGACAGATTCGAGCATGAAACAACACAAGCTGGTGTGAGTCTGGTGGATTGTGTGTGAAGGAAGGAAGTTATGAGTGAATGTAAATAAATGCAGATATTAGGTTTAGCAGGGTTTAGAGGCAAGTTGGGGTGTGAGTTTAAATGGAGAAAATCTGGAGGAAATTAAGTGTTTTACATGCCTAGGAATAGATATGGCAGGGAATGGAACCATGGAAGTGGAAGTGAGTCAGGAAGTGGGTGAGGGGTGAAGGTTCAAGGAATATTAAGAAATGTGTGGGAGGAGGAGGGCAAAAATGGGTATGTGTGAAGGTACTGTAGTCTTAACAATCTCGTATGGATGTGAGGCATGGGCTATTAGATGATGTTGGCAGAGGAGGTGAATATGTTGGATATGAAATTTGAGAACAGTATGTGGTAGCTTGACTGAGTAAATAATAAAAGGTTAAAGAGGTGTGATACTAAGAAGAATGTGGTTGAGAGAACAGAAAAGGAAGTGCTGAAATGGTTCGGACAAATGGAGAGAATGTGTGAGAAGAAGATGACAAAGAGAATGTGGGTCAGAAGTGGAGGGGATATGGAGAAGGGGGAGACCAAATTGGAAATGGAAAGATGAAGTAAAAAAGATTTTGAGTGCTTGAGGCCTGAACATACAGAAGGGTGAAAGGTGTGCATGGGATACAGAGAATTGGAGCGATGTGGTATACAGGTGGCAATGAGCTGCCAATGGATTGAACCAAGGCATAAAAGGCAGCCAGGGGAAACTATAAAAAGGCCTGAGGGGTCAGGTTGTAGATAGGGAGTTGTAGTTTTGGTGCACAAGACAGCTACAGAATAAACATGAGCAAATGAGTCCTTGGCACTACCTTAATTACGTGGGAAACGGCAGACAAATATGAAAAAAAATTGCTACGAAAATTCTAGAAGGCATGGATCCGAACCTACCTCCAAAAATATTTACCTATTAGCATGATGGGCATGGAAGACCATAAAATATTAATCCTAACATCAAAAGATCAAAAACACAAGGAGAAAATACACAAAATCCAGTGCCCAAGACCATCAGCTATCAGATATACTAAGGGATGCACAGTGGAGAAATTTCAGATAGCCCTAATAAATATCTAAAAAGTGCATCAAAACGGTCAGGCTGTGGTGGTTACATGGGCCAGCAAGATATAGCTTTAAGCAGCTTGGTTGAACAATGAGACAAAGCAGCTTGGACTTAGTCCAAGCTGTGCAGGTACAAGACCTAAAAAGGCTATGCCAGGTATACACCCCCTCCTCAAAAATTAGTGAGAAAGTCTTCTCAAGTGCAAACACCCTCACAATTCCATCAAAGCACCCTGACACTGCACAAGCAATAATTTATAAGCAGCAATTCATCATGCAATTTGAATAGTGGCCTACTCAAAAGAGAATGCCTGCATCAATACAGAAATTCACCAATACCCTCTTACCCTAACAGACATAAATCCAAACTGCACCATTTACATAATTCAGAATGATCAACCACTCCCACTCAACAAAACATCAAATGTAAAACACACACACAACAATGAACCCCACAACACAGACATCATCATAAATGCCATAAACAAGTTAAATGCCCTTAGAACACTCACTGAAGTCACACTATCGTGTTTGAATCATGGACACCATCATCTCCCCAACTTTACAAACTCTGACTTAACACATCACAAGACCCCTTATACCCTTAATGCAACTTCCTCATTGAAGACAATAATCACAAACTACTAAACTGGTCTGTACTAACCCCACACAGACAACACATATTATCACACGGCCAAGTGCTGCCAGATCTCCAAAGAAGGGGTCCTTGGACAGGAAGGTAAGGTAAGGTATGGTTTGCCTTTAGCTTGTACGTATATATTATAAATTTCAACTTCCCATCGCTCAGCAATTCTGCGGTATATCAAATATGCATATCTATGTAGAATTTGCCTTAATAACTAATTGCCTGTAACTTCCAGAGGGGGTACCTACAGCAAAAGTATGAGGTTTTTACTATATGTATGTGTTTCTACTTTTACTACAGTGATCTATGAGTTTCATACCCCTCCCATTATCACAAACAGCCTTGAAGGACCCAGTGGTCTGTTACTGTTTGAATTCCTTTGTATATTCCTTTGTATTGTTCTTTAGCTATCATTTTAAGATGAATAAGTCTACACACATAACACACAAACAGACAGACAGATGATACCATACATGGTGGTATTAAAAGTTCTGAAACTAGTTCCATAACATGCCAACAGATGGTAGTAAAGCAATGTGCATGCTGTCACGGTTAGATGTAACTATCATCAATCAGTCTGCTGAGTGGAGTAATTCTGTGAACATCGTGTGTTGCTCCATAAGAGTTTTTTGGACCATATGCACATGCACATTTGCAATTTCATCATGGACGGCAAACTAGAGCAGAAAGCAAACATCAAATTCTGCGTCAAACGCAGTAAATCTGCAATTGAGACCTTTGACATGATTCGTCATGTGTATGGCAATGAAGGAATGAGTCGTGCGAGGTGTTTCAAGTGCCATGCATGATTCAAAAGCAGCAGAACCTCACTAGATGATGACCTTCCACGAGCTCAACCCCTGAAAATGAGGAAACAATTTGGTGACTTGTGCACGAGGATCGTCAGAGATCCATTAAGGACATCGCTGCCATCATTGATGTGTCATATGGAACAGTGCAGGCAATCCTAACATCTGATTTGAATATGCACCGCATTGCTGCAAAGTTCGTGCCCAGGCTTCTGAACCCTGATCAGAAGGAACACCATGCCAAGGTCTCTCAAGATCTCCATCAATGTGCCCTGGATGACCCAATCTTCATGTCTAGGGTTATCACTGGGGACAAGACTGGGTCTACAGGTATGACCTGAAGACCAAACAACTGTCTTCGCAGTGGAAGAGCCCAAAATCTCCACAACTGAAGAAGGCCAGGCAGGCCCGCAGTGCAACCAAGAGCATGCTCATCGTTTTCTTTGACATTCGTGGGGTTGTTCACTGTGAATTCATAACCGACAGGTATGTCGAAATATGCCTTGTAGGCCTCACACATCTTAGCAGATGCTGCCAGAGAGTAATTTTTCACTCTTGTTTTGATAAATTGGCAGCAGACAAA
This sequence comes from Panulirus argus, assembly GCA_038088735.1. Lineage (NCBI taxonomy): Eukaryota > Metazoa > Arthropoda > Malacostraca > Decapoda > Palinuridae > Panulirus > Panulirus argus. Next base: position 20,706 of record JAYMFT010173766.1, read on the forward strand.
GCAAAATGCATCTGCCGGATGCTTGCAGCCACCAGATGCCATCTTAGAGAAATGAATGGATGGTGAACAGACAGATCTACTGCAATGTTCTGAGGTGCCTGAGGGAGGATATTTGGCAGAAACGGCCTGAAATGTGGTGCAAGAGCAACTAGATTCTTCATGATGACAATGCACACTCTCATCTAGATCTCATAACTCATGAATTTCTCGGCCACAACAGCACAGTGACCCTACCACATCTGCCCTACTCGCCAGATCTGGCACCTCATGACTTTGTCCTCTTCCCGAAGATGAAGTTTCAGCTGAATGGTTGCCGTTTTGACACCATGAAGGAGACCCAGCACGAATCACAGAAAGTGCTTGACATGCTTCGAGAACAAGACTTCCAGAAAGCCTTCCAGAATTGGCAATGGCACTGGGAGTGCTGTATAGCTGTCAAAAGGGACTATTTTAAAAGAGATGGTGCCCACCCTTGAATCAAGTGAGTACTTTCTTGTACATAGGCCTAGTCTCGGAACTTTTTGACTAAAGTATTAAATGATGACATAATGCCAGGCATACAATATGTGCATGCAGGAAATAAAATATTGAAAAATGCTTAAATAATGAGATATGTTTCAAGACAAGTAAAAATAGTAAACAGCAAAGCTGATTGATAATATAAAGCTTATATGTGTAGTAAATAAATAGAATGATGCTACATTGAGAATGTAGGAATTAAATAGATAAAGTAACACCTCCTACTTTTCTAATACCTTTCAATCCATGAATCATTGCAGGCGACAAGTCTACTATTTGATGAAATAAATTCAAACAATATAACGTACTATCATTTCTATTGGCATGATATCAATGTGGCCCATCATACCATCTTTACATTATAATGATACTGTACAATTATTTCCCCACCCATAATGGCCATCAGATTCAAAATATGAATGTTGTAAGTACCTATATTATATTCTACATGATGCACATATTTCACTTGTAATGATCAATAATTCAAAAGATCAAACTAAAAAGCAATGCATTTTTTCACATATATTTCACTTGTAATAATTATTGATGTAAAGACCAAACCAAAATTCATTATCATATCGTCTACTCACCACAAAAGGTAAAGTAAGGACAAAAATGCCACCATTCCCAGGCCAGTATTTCTCTTGGGAAAAGTGTGAGGCACAAGGTACAGTTCAATCAGTACTCCCAAAAGTGGTGTGGTGTGCACATTGTGATTCAGCCAGCTTGGAAACCATATATCAAATTCTTCTGGGAAGATGAGCTGTCGGTCAATGTGGTACAAACCCCAAAATGAGATGGTGACGAACTGCAGGGCAAAATAAAATAAATCATTAGACAAACTAGTACACTTATATACTTGACATACAGTGATATAATTTTTTCTGGAAATTATCCTTTAAACTCTTAATCCTAGAACAAATCAACAGAATATATTCAGTATAGACCACAGTGTAAGGGACCTCTCATACAGAGACAGTCTTCTGTGTTGCAGCAGTTAGCATTCTTGACCGTGGTGCATTCACAGGCTGCCCAGGGTCGAGCCCATAAGTTCGAATCCTGGTTACAGCAGTCAGTCCTTAGTCAACCCAGCTGTTTCTCCATATATGTATATTTGCCGGGAAACAGACGAAGAAAGACCCATCCACTCATATACACACAAATATACATACATGTACATATATGCACAATACATACATATACAAACCAACGTACACACATCATACTTATACTTGATCGCTGTTTCCCATGTTAGTGAGGTAGTGCCAGGAAACAGATGAAGAAAGAGCCATCCACTCATATACACACATATATACACAGATGCACTTATATGCACAGTACATACATATAAACATCAACATATATTTATGTACATACATATACATACACACGCATATACACATATACATATTCATACTTACTCACCTCCATCCATTCCCAATGCCATCCCGCCCCACAGGAAATGGCATCGCCACCCCCTGCATCAGCCAGGTAGCACCAGGAAACAGACGAAAAAGGTCATATTCACTCACACTCAGTCTCTAGTTGTCATGTGTAATGCACCGAAACCACAGCTCCCTATCCATATCCAGGCCCCACAGACCTTTCCATGGTTTACCCCAGACGTTTCACAAGCCCTAGTTCAGTCCATTTACAGCACGTCGACCCCAGAATACCACATCGTTCCATTTCACTCTATTCCTTGCACGCCTTTCACCCTCCTGCATGTTCAGGTCCCGACCGCTCAAAATCCCTTTCACTCCATCTTTTCACATCCAATTTGTGTGTAGGTAATGTTAGGACCACAATGATTATATTATGATTCAAATATGTAACGGCTAATCATTGAATATATGAACGAACACCACCGCTTTTGTTGAAATAGTAGTGGTAAATCCGCAGTCCAAGGCATTTACGTGTATGAGATAAGCCTTGCATGATGGGGTTTGACTTGTAAGGTAACCCTATAGAGCACGAGGGTACAGTTCTTAGAATTAATGGCGTGGCGTCTGCCGTAACCAGTTGAAGGTCGGGACGAAGGCTAGGATTGTACCGTTGTGCACAAAGGCCGTACCCTCGTACTCCAGGGGTTAAGGATTCTATCTGATAATAATCTTCTTGAGATGATGCCGCTGAAATCCAACAGTCTCCATAAAGAAAAATCGAATTTTTCATGCCAGTTGGTAAGACTACGTGGATAACTCACGCGTTGCGGAGGTAGTAGATGTGACGGTGGAGTTCGCCGTAGATCTCCCAACCACAGGCACTCTGGCTGTCGCACAGGGGACCCACGCTGTTGAGGAACGATTTCTCGTCGCTGATGGCACGCTGAGGACAAGGCAGTAACAACAGTGTGAGGAAGTTTGTTAGTACATACGGGGAAATGATATCCAAGAAAATTATACGGAAGAGAACATGACTCCAAACGAACTGATCTAACTTTCTTTATCTCTCCACTCCCCTTGTACTGTACAGCAGGTCCACCAGGAGACGTAACAGTAATTGGTTACTGAGGCGCATGAAAAGTACAGTTGATTTATTTTTATACTAAAATACTGCCAGAGACCAGATGAAATGTCGTTGGAGTAACGAAGACTTGGGGAATGTGACTGTTTTCTGTGGAGAGTGTTGACGGTTTGATTTGACCTACCGTGGAGTGAACTGTGGAATTCTCTCGAGTGCTGGTAACGAGACTCTGTAGTTCCTGAGAACTTCAATAAAGATCTGGTGGTGAAGTGGTGTCAGCCTACTTTAATTTACTGTTGGGGTGAGGTGGCAGAGGTCAGACGACAAAAGAGTGTTTGTGGTGCTGCTACTCGTCCTTATCCTTTGTTTCAATCATAGCGAAGGTGATGTACGACCTTTCGCGTCCGTTCAAAATCACGCCTTAGGGCGGAATCTCGTCGTGTGCGCTTAATCTTCATGGTTGGTAGGAAGGGCCACTCTCTCTACTGGGTATCTATCCAGAATATTTCATGTCTTGCGTGCCGCTTGACAACGTCCAGGCACGAATGCACACAGACCTTACACATCGCAATGGTCCCATCCTCCTCATTGTAAACCAGGTCGGCTGTGTATGAGCTGTGTAGACCTGCGGATAGCTGCCGTCACTTCCCACTAACCTTACAGCTACGGATTTTCTTTTTTCTCTTTAAGCTTGTTTCAGAAATACAGGTTATGGCAACTACATAGACAACATAATGTAGATACAACATTTTAACTTTTTCGTAATTTTTCAAAAGACCAAAATGGTAAGTCTTGTATGTGAAAATAAGTCTGCCTCAAGTTATGTCCGTACACAGGTCTCATTCATTGGATATTATTCCACGCTTTCTCTGTGACTGAAAAGGTTCACATATTGGCGTGTAAAGGGGATTTTATTTTCATCATATTCAATAGCATACATGAATCATGAACACATTATATGTGTATCTCTCTGTGTAAATGTCAATCATTGTGGAGGCCGGCCTGTCTAGAGATGACCGTCATGGTACCTCCTGTTTACTGCGAACAGCTAGGCTGTGGAATTCCCTTCCTCCTCTCGTCTTTCCCTCTACCTAGTCTTTTCTTCCTTGAAGAGTCAGGTGCACAAATTAAAGCGGAGCCCTGATTTAGATCTTTTTCTCGTTTTTTTTTTTCCTTTCAACCGGGTTGGCCTTTGATTGTTGTATGTGTCTACCTGTTATGTTGGTCCCTGTGTAAAAGATAAGGATAATATTCATTTCTTTTTCTTTTCTAACCTGGCATGGAGAATGGTAAAACGTGGTGTACGAACTAACCACTCAGTAATCTTTTAAGTTTACCTCTAGATCAGGTTAATAGGATTTGCTGTAGAAACTAGGTAATACATGGGGGTTATACTATCAGCCGTTAAACGCAGATTGCACTATTTCCGCAAACTGTGAAATACCGTTCGCTTGGTAAATAGATTTGAAAAAGACAAAGTTTGTTTGCCTCTGGCACAACAGTTTTTTTTTTTGTAAAACAGATCTCAATTATTCTTGCTGTGACCTCCATTTTTGTAAGCTCGTATATAAATACCTGTAATTATATCAAATTAGGGAGGCATATTTGACGGGGCTTGATCGAAGCTATTAACTTTTTTCCTTCAGAAGCTGTTGGATATGACGTGAAACAGCACTGGTAGTTGATGGCAGCCCCCTCCGATATTGCAGTTCAAAGAGGCTGTAAATGAGTTTTTAGGGTTTTTATGTTCAGTCGCCTGTGAACCATATAGGCTGCACGGTCACATTACGCGCCTATAATGGGTTGATATTATTGGGGTGGAAGCGAGCCAGGTGGCAATGGCTTCGTTAAAGTTTTAAGGTTACTCTCTACAAGGTATTTTGTATTGGTCTCGTTCCAATGTCCTGTTGTACATTAATTTAATCACCTGTCGTTCTGTGTTGTGTAGTACTTCCTGATTTTATTTTCTTTATTTCATTACTACTACAGCGTTATTTTCTTATTTTTCTAAGCCTTGAAATCAGTTTATACTTTATTTTTTGATTGGGTGCCTTTGTTTTGTTTGCCATTAATTTCTCATTTTAAGTATATGTGAAATTTTTACATCTTGAGTGCGTTATGTATTTTCATGTAAGGACATAGAATTGTTCTGGGTTCTAAAAGCTCTGTAGAAGTTGGGAGATAAAGATTTAAGGGAAATTATATCCTGAAAAGAGGTGTTATTCCAGGAGAGACGATTCAGCAGGTACCATGATCCCGAATGGATCTGAAATATACCCGAAGGGGTCAAGTCAGCATTCTTGTCGGCCAGTAAATATGGAAAGCAGTGGTAATTCTCTTCCATCGTTAGCACTGTTACAGAAATTAACGTAGCCTTAGGCTGCAGGAGTCTTTAGAAAGAGGTCCTGAAGCTATTATTATTATTATTATTATTATTATTATTGGTACATGGAGACGTGATTGATTGCAGTAC
>JAYMFT010173767.1:0-12175 GCA_038088735.1 Panulirus argus
ACAATATGCGACCGTGTGAGAAACCACAGGGAGATAAACCTCAATACAATATGCGACCTTGTGAGAAACCATTGGGGGATGAACATCAATATTTATTGCGAACGTGTGAGAAACCATTGAGGGATAATCCTTAATAGAATATGCGACCGTGTGAGAAACCATTGTGGGATGAACCTCAAGACAACATGCGACCGTTTGAAAATTTATTGGAGGATGATCCTCAATACAATATGCGACCTCGTGAGAAACCATTGGGGTATGAACCTCAATACAATATGCAACCGTGCGAGAAACCATTGGATGATGAACCTGAAAAAAATATGGGACCGTGTGAAAAACCATTGAGGGATAATCCTCAATACAATATGTGAACGTGTGAGAAACCTTTGGGGGATGAAACTCAATTCATTATGCGACCGTGTGAGAAACCATTCCGGGATAATCCTTAATTCAATATGCGACCCTGTAAGAAACCATTGGGGGATGAACCTCAAGACAACATGCTACCGTGTGAGAAACCATTGGGGGATGAACCCCAATACAATATGCGACCGTGTAAGAAACTAGTGGAGGATAATCCTCAATATAATTTCCGACCGTTTGAGAAGCCTTTGGAAGATAAACCTCAATACAATATACGACCGTGTGGGAATACAGTGGAGAATAAACCTCAGTACAATATACGACCGTGAACATCAATACAGTATGCGACCTTGTGAGAAACCACTGGAGGATAAACCACAATACAATATGCGACAGTGTGAGAAACCCCTGGAAGATAAACCTCAATACAATAGGCGACCGTATGAGAAACCAATGGGGGATGAACCTCAGTGCTTATTGCCATCGTGTGAGAAACCATTTGGGGATAATCCTCAATACAATATGCGACCGTGTGAGAAACCATTGGGGCATGAACCTCAAGACAATATGCGACCGTTTGAGAATTCATTGGAGGATGAACTTCAATACAATATGCGACCGTGTGAGAAACCATTTGTGGGATGAACTTCAATACAATATGCGACCGTGTTTTAAAGCATTGGGGGATGAAGCCTAATACAATATACGACCGTGTTAGAAACCATTGAGAGATGAACCTCAGTATAATATGCGACCGTGTGAGAAACCATTGGGGGAGGAGCCTCAATACAATATGGGAGTTTTTTATATACCATTGGGGGATGAACCTCAATGAAATATGCAGGCGTCTGAGAAACCACTAGGATATAAACCTCAATAAAATATGCGACCTGGTGAGAAACCATTGGGGGATAATCCTCAATAGAATATGCTACCGTGTGAAAAACCAATGGGGGATGAACCTCCATACAATATGCGAGCGTGTGAAAACCACTGGGGGATGAACCTCAATACTATATGCGACCGTGTGAGAAACCAGTGCAGGATAATCCTCCATACAATATCCGACCGTTTGAGAAGCCAGTGGAGAATAAACCTCAATACAATATACGACCGTGTAAGAATACAGTGGAGAATAAACCTTAATTGAATATGCGACCGTGTGAGAAACCACTGGGAGATAAACTTCAATACAACATGCGACCTTGTGAGAAACCACTGGAGGATGAACCTCAATACAATATGCGACCCTGTGAGAAACCACTGGGAGATAAACCTCAATACAAGATGCGAGCGTGTGAGAAACCATTGGGGGATGAACGCCAATATTCATTGCGACCGTGTGAGAAACCATCGGGGGATAGTCCTCACTACAATATGCGATCGTGTGAGAAACCATTGAGGGATGAACCTCAAGACAATATACGACCGTTTCAGAATTCATTGGACTATGACCATTAATACAATATGCGACCTCTTGAGAAACCATTGGGGTATGAATATCAATACAATAAGCGACCCTCTGTGAAACCATTGGATGAAGAACCTCAATACAATATGAGACCGTGTGAGAAACCATTGGGGGATAATCCTCAATAAAATATGCGACCGTGTGAGAAACCATTTGGGGATAGGAATCAATACATTATGCGACCGTGTGAGAAACCATTGGGGGATAATCCTCAATACAATATGCGACCGTGTGAGAAACAATTGGGGGTTGAACCTTAATACAAAGTGCTACCGTGTGAGAAACGAATTCGGGATGAACCTCAATGCAATATGCGACAGTGTGAGAAACCCTTGGGGGATGAACCTCAGTATAATATGCGACCGTGTGAGAAACCATTGGAGGATGAACCTCAGTACAATTTTCGACCGTGTGAGAAACCAATGGCAGATTAACCTCAATACAAGATTCGACCGTGCGATAAACCACTGGGGAATGAGCCTCAATTCAATATGCGACCGTGTGACAAACAATTGTTGGATGATCCTCAATACAATATGCCACAGTGTGAGAAACCATTGGGGGATTAACATCAATACAATATGTGACCGTGTGAAAAACCACTTGGGGGATGATCCTCAAAACAATATGCGACCCTGTAAGAAACCATTGGAGGATATGCCTCAATAAAATATGGGAGCCCTTGAGAAAGCAGTGGGGGATGAACCTCAATACACTATGCGACAGTGTGAGAATCCAGTGGGGGATAAACCTCAATACAATATACGATCGTTTGAAAATCCATTGGAGGATAAACCTCAATACAATATCCTACTGTGTGAGAAACCGCTGGGAGATAAACCTCATTACAATATGTGACATTTAGAAAAACAGCTGGGGTGAAAAACCTCAATACAATATGGGAGTGTTTGAGAAACCATTGGGGGATGAGCCTCCATATAATATGCGACCGTGTGAGAAAAGACTGAGAGATAAACCTTAATACAATATGCAACCGTGTGAAAAACCATCGAGGGATGAACCTCGATACAAAATGAGACCGTGTGAGAAACCATTGGGGGATAAACTTCTATACAATATTCGACTGTGTGAAAAAGCATTGGAGGATAAACCTCAATACAATATGCGACCGTGTGAGAAAACTTTGGATGATGAACCTCAGTACAATATGCGAACTCGTGAGAAACCATTGGGATAAGAACCTCAATACAATATGCGACCGTGTGAGAAACCATTGGGGGCCGAACCTCAAAACAAAATGCGACCGTGTGAGAAACCACTGGGGGATGAACCTCAACACATTACGCGACCTTGTAAAGAACCAGTGGAGGATAATCCTCAATATAATATGCGGCCGTGTGATAAACCAGTGGGGGATGTACCTAAATACAATATGGGACCGTGTGAGAAACCACTGGGGGACAAACCTCAATGCAATATGCGAGCGTGTGAGAAACCAGTGGAGTAAACCCCTTAATACAATATACAACCGTGTGAGAAACCATTCGGGTAAGAACCTCAGTACAATATGCGAGCCCGTGAAAAACCACTGGGAGATAAACCTCAATGCAATATGCGACCTTTTGAGAAACCTCTGTGGGAAAAATCTCAATACAATATGGAAGTATGTGAAAAACAACTGGAGGATGAATCTCAATATAATACGCGACCGTGTAAAAAATCAGTGTGAGATAAACCTCAATACGATATGCGACTGTTTGAGAAACCATTTGGGGATGAACCTCAATACAATATGCGACCGTGTGAAAAACCATTGGGGGATAAGCCTCAACACAATATTCGACCGTGTTAAAAACCATTAGAGGATAAACTTCAATACAATATGTAACCGTGTGAGAAATCATTGGAGGATGAGCCTCAAAACAATATGCGACCTCGTGAGAAACCAATTGGGTATAAACCTCAATACAATTTGCGATCGTGTGAGAAACCACTGCGAGATTTACCCTCAATACAATATGCGACTGTTTGAAAAACAATTGGGGGATAAACCTCAATACGATATTTGACCGTGTGAAAGACCATTGGAGGATAAACCTCAATACAATATGCTACTGTGTGAGAAATCTTTGGAGAATAAACCTCAATACAATATGCGACCGCGTGAAAATCAATGGGGTATGAACCTCAATACAATATGCGACCGTGTAAAAAACAATTGGGGGATAATGCTCAATACAATATACGACAATGTGAGGAACCATTGGGAGATGAACCTCAATACATTATGCGACCGTTTCAGAAACCAGCGGAAGATAATCCTCAATAAAAGATGCGACCGTTTGACAAACCAGTGAAGGATAAACCTCAATACAATATGCGACCGTGTGAGAAACCTCTCGGGGATGAACATCAATAATATATGCGAACGTGTGAAAAACCACTGGGGGATAAATTTTAATATAATATGCGACCGTGTGAGAAGCCAGTGGGGGATAAAGCTCAATACAATATACGAATGTTTAAGAAACCAATATGTGACCGTGTGAGAAACCATTGGGGAATAAAAGTCAATACAATATGGGAGTGTGTGAGAAACCACTAGGGGATGAACCTAAATACAATATGCAGTCGTGTGAGAAACCACTGGGAAATAATCCTCAATACAATAAGCGACAGTGTGAGAAACCATTGGGGGATGAACCTCAATACAATATGCGATCGGGTGAGAAACCATTGGGGGATAATCCTCAATACAATATGCGATCGTGTGAGAAACCATTGGGGGATGAACCTCAATACAAAATGCGACCGTGTGAGAAACCAGTGGAGGATAATCCTTAATACAATATGCGACCGTTTCAAAAACCAGTTGGGAATGAACCTCAATGCATTAAGCGACCTTGTGAGAATCTAGTGGAGGGCAAACTTCACTACAATATAAGACCATTTGAGAAACCATTGGGAGATAAACCTCAATAAGGTATGCATCCTTGTGAGAAACCATTAGAGGATAAACCTCAATACAATATGTTAGTGTGTGAGAAAAGATTGTGGGATGAACCTCAATACAATATGCGACCGTGTGAGAAGCCAGTAGGAGATAAACCTCAATTCAATATGCGACCGTGTGAAAAACCAATGGGGTACGAACCTTAATACGATATAGGACCGTGCGAAAAACGATTGGGAGATAATCCTCAATACAATATGCGACCGTGTGAGAAACCAGTGGGGGATGAACTTTAATACAATATGCGACCATCTGAGAAACCATTGGAGGATGAACCAAAATATATTATACGACCGTGTGAGAAACCATTGAGGGATGAACCTCAGTATAATGTGCGACCGTGTGAGAAACCATTGGGGGATGAACCTCAATACAATATGCGACCGTATGAGAATCCAGTGAAGGATAAACGTCAGTATTATATGCGAACGTGTGAGAAACAACTGGAAGATGAAACTCAATACAATATGCGACCATGTGAGAAACCACTGGGGATAAACCTCAATACAATATGGGAGTTTGTGAGAAACCATTGGGGGATGAACCTCAATACAATATGTAGGCGTCTGAGAAACCACTTTTAGATAAATCTCAATACAATATGCGACCGGGTGAGAAACCATTGGGGGATAATCCTCAATACAATATGCGAGCGTGTGAAAAACTATTTGGGGATGAACCTCAATACAATATGCGAGCGTGTGAGAAACTATAAGGGAATGAACCTTAATACAATATGCGAACGTGTGAGAAACCACTGGAGGATAATCCTGAATACAATATCCTGAATACAATATGCGACCGTGTGAAAATACAGTGGAGAATAAAACTTAGTGTAATATGCGACCGTGTGAGAAACCACTGGGAGATAAACATGAATACAATATGCAACCTTGTGAGAAACCACTGGAGGGTAAACCTCGATACAATATGCGACCGTGTGAGAAACCACAGGGAGATAAACCTCAATACAATATGCGACCTTGTGAGAAACCATTGGGGAATGAACATCAATATTTATTGCGAACGTGTGAGAAACCATTGAGGGATAATCCTCAATACAATATGCGACCGTGTGAAAAACCATTGGGGGATAAACCTCAAAACAATATGCGACCGTACGAGAATTCATTGGAGGATGATCCTCCGTACAATATGCGACCTCGTGAGAAACCATTGGGGTATGAACCTCAATACAATATGCAGCCGTGTGAGAAATCATTGGATGAAGAACCTGAAAACAATATGGTACCGTGTGACAAACCATTGGGGCATAATCCTCAATAAAATATGCGACCGTGTGATAAACCTTTGGGGGATAAAACTCAATAAATTTTGCGACTGTGTGAGAAACTATTCCGGGATAATCATCAATACAATATACGACCGTGTGAAATACCATTGGGGGTTGAAACTCAGTAGAATATACGACCGTGTGAGAAACCAAAGGGGGATGAACCTCAATACAATGTACGACCCAGTGAGAAGCCATTGGGGGATGAACCTCAATAAATATGCGACAGTGTGAGAAACCATCAGGGATGAACCTCAATATAAAATGCGACCGTGTGAGAAACCATTAGAGTATAATCCTCAATACAATTTCCGACCGTTTGAGAAGCCATTGGAAGATAAACCTCAATACGATATACGACCGTGTGGGAATACAGTGGACAAAAAACCTCAGTACAAGATACGACCGTGTGAGATACCACTGGGAGATAAACCTCAATACAGTATGCGACCTTGTAAGAAACCACTGGAGGATAAACCTCAATACAATATGCGACAGTGTGAGAAACCATTGGGAGATAAACCTCAATACAATAGGCGACCGTGTGAGAAACCACTGGGAGATAAACCTCAATACAATATGCGACCGTGTGAGAAACCATTGGGAGATAAACCTCAATACAATAGGCGACCGTGTGAGAAACCATTGGGGGATGAACCTCAATATTTATTGCCATCGTGTGAGAAACCATTGGGGGTTAATCCTCAATACAATATGCGACCGTGTGAGAAACCATTGGGGGGAAAAATTTCAAGACAATATGCGACCGTTTGAGAATTCATTGGAGGATGAACCTCAGTACAATATGCGACCGCGTGAGAAACCATTGGGTTATGAACCTCAATACAATATGCGACAGTGTTAGAAACCATTGGATGATGAACATCAATACAATAAGGGACCGTGTTAAAAAACATTGGGGGATAATCTTCAAAACAATATGCGACCGTGTGAGAAACCTTGGGGGATGAAACTCAATACATTATGCGACCATGTGAGAAACCATTGCGGGATAATCCTCAATACAATATGTGACTGTGTGAGAAATTATTGGGGTTGAACCTCAATACATTGTGCGACCGTGTGAGAAAGCAATGGGGGATGAACCTCAATACAATATGCGACCGTATGAGAAACCATTGGGGTATGAACATCAATACAATTTGCGACAGTGTGAGAAATCATTGGACGATGAACCTCAATACAATTTGGGACGGTGTGAAAAACAATTGGGGTATGAACCTCAATACAATATGCGACCGTATGAGAAAGCACTGCGGGCTCAAACTCAATACAATATGCGACCTAGTGAGAAAGCATTGCGGGATAATCCTCAATACAATATGCGACCGTGTGAGAAACCATTGGGGGTTGAACCTCAATAAAAAGTGCGACCGTGTGAGAAACAAATGGAGGATGAACCTCAATACAATATGCGACCATGTGAAAAACCATTGTGAGATGAACCTCAGTATAATATGCGACCGTTTGAGAAACCATTGGGGGATGAACCTCAATACAATATACGACCCTGTGAGAAACCAATGGGGGATAAACCTCAATCCTATATGCGACCGTGTGAAAAACCACTGGGGATGAACCTTAACACAATATGCGACTGTGTGAGAAACCACTGGGAGATGATCCTCAATACAATATGCCACTGTGTTAGAAACCAATACAATACAATACAATACAATAAGCGACCGTGTGAAACACAATTTGGGGGAAGATCCTCAAAACAATATGCGACCGTGTAAGAAACAATTGGAGGATAAACCTCAATACAATATTCGAGCCCCTGAGAAACTGGTGGGGGATAAATCTCAATACAATATGCGACAGTGTGAGAAACCAGTGGGGGTTAACGTCAATGCAATATACGATCGATTGAGAATCCATTGGAGGATAAACCTCAGTATAATATGCGACTGTGTGAGAAACCCCTGGGAGAAAAACCTCAATACAATATAGGAGTGTGTGAGAAACCATTGGGGATGAACCTCCATATAATATGCGACCGTGTGAGAAACCACTTGGAGATAAACCTCAATAAAATATGCGAAATTGTGAGAAACCATTAGGGGATGAACGTCAATACAATATGCGACCGTGTAAGAAACCATTGGGGGATTAACTTCTATACAATACTCGAGCGTGTGAAAAAGCAATGTAGGAAAAACCTCAATACAATATGCGACCGTCTGAGAAAACATTGGAGGATGAACCTCAGTACAATATGCCAACTCGTGAGAAACCGTTGGGGTATGATCCTCAATACTATATGCGACCGTGTGAGAAACCACTGTGGGATGAACCTCAGTACATTATGCGACCGTATGAGAAACCAGTGGAGGATAATCCTGAACCCAATATGCGACCGTGTGATAAACCATTGGGGGATGAATATTAATACAATATGAGACCGTGTGAGAAACCACTTGGGGATAAACCTCAATACAATATGCGATCGTGTGAAAAACCAGTGTAGGAAAAACCTCAATACAATATGCGACTGTGTGAGAAACAATTCAGAGATGAACCTCAATACAATATGCCACCATGTCAAAAACAATATGCGACCGTGTGAGAAGCCAGTGGAGGATAAAGCTCAATACAATATAAGAATGTGTAAGAAACCAATGGGGGAAAAACTTCAATACAATATGGGACCGTGTGAGTAATCAGTGGGGGATGAACCTTAATAATATATGTGACGGTATGAGAAACAATTGGAGGATAAACATCAATACGATATGCGACCGTGTGAGAAAACAGTGGAGGATAATTCTCAATACAATATGCGACCGTGTGAGAAACCATTGGGGGATGAACCTCAATACAAAATGCGACCGTGTGAGAAATCTGTGGAGGATAATCCTCTATACAATATACGACCGTTTCAGAAACCATTGGATGATAAACTTCAATACAGTATGCGACCGGGTGAGAATCCAATAGAGGATAAACCTCAGTACAATATGCGACCGTGCGAGAAATCACTGGGAGATAAAACTCAATACAAAATGCGACCTTGTGAGAAACCACTAGGGGATAAACCTCAATACAATATGGAAGTGTTTAAGAAACCATTGAGGGATGAACCTCAATACAATAAGCAAGCGTGTGAGAAGCCACCGGGATATAAACCTCAATACAATATGCGACTGTGTGAGAAACCAGTGGAGGATGAGCCTCAATACAATAGGCGACCGGGTGAGAAACCATTGGGGGATAACCCTGAATACAATATACGACCGTGTGAGAAACCAGAGAAGGATAATCCTCAATACAATATGCGACCGGTTGAGAAAACAGTGGAGGAAAAAAACTCAGTACAATATGCGACCATGTGAAAATCCAGTGGAGGATAAACCTCAATACAATATGCGACCATGTGACGAAGCACTGGGATATAAACCTCAATGCAATATTTGGTCTTGTAGGAAACCACAGGAGGATAAACTTCAACACAATATGGGAGTGTGTGAGAAAACATTGGGGGATGAACCTCAATACAATATGCGACCGTGTGAGAAGCCACTGGGCTATAAACCTCAACACAATATGCGACCGTGTGAGAAATCATTAAGGGATGAACCTCAATACAATATGCGACCGTATGAGAAACCATTGGAAGATAATCCTCGATACAATATACGATCGTGTGGGAAACCATTGGGGGATGAACCTTAATATAATAAGGACCATGTGAGAAACCACTGGGGGATGAAACCCAATACAATATACGACCGTGAGAGAAACTAGTAGGGGATGAGCCTCAGTATAATATGCGACAGGGTGAAAAACCATAGGGGGATGAGCCTCAATACAATATGAGACCGTGTGAGAAACCAGTGGGGGATAAACCTCAAGGCAATATGCGACCGTGTGAGAAACCATTAGGGGATAATCCTCAGTACAATATGCGACCTTGTAAGAAACCAGTAGAGGATAATCCTCAATAACATATGAGACCGTTTGAGAAACCAGTGGAGGCTAAACCTCAATAGAATATGCGACTGGGTGAGAATCCAGTGGAGGATAAACCTCAATATAATATTCGATCGTGTGAGAAACCACTGGGAGATAAAACTAAATGCTATATGCGACCATGTGAGAAACCACTGGGGGATAAACCTCAATGCAATATGGGAGTGTTTCAGAAACCTTTGGGGGATGACCCTCAGTAATATGCGGGCGTGCGAGAAACCAATGGGAGATAAACCTCAATTCAATATGCGACCATGTGAGGAACCATTGGGTATGAACCTCAATACAATATGCGACCGGTTGAGAAACCATTGGGGGATAATCATCAATACAATATGCGACCGTGTGAGAAACCATTGGGGGATGAACCTCAATACAATATGTGACCGAGTGAGAAACCATTGGGGATGGACCTATATACAATATGCGACCGTGTGAGAAACCAGTTGAGGATAATCCGCAATAAAATATGCAACCGTTTGAAAAAACCAGTGGAGGATAAACCTCAATACAATATGCGACCGTGTGAGAATCTAGTGGAGGAAAAACCTCAGTACAATATGGGACCCTGTGAGAAACCAATGGGAGATAAACCTCAATACAATATGTGAACATGTGAAAAACCACTGGAGGAAAAGCCTCAATACTATATGGTAGTGTGTGAAATAAGATTGAGGGATAAACCTCAGATCAATATGCGACCGTGTGTGAAACCAATGGAATATAAACCTCAATACAATATGCAACCTTGTAAGAAACAATTGGGGATGAACCTCAATATAATATGCGACCGTGTGAGAAACCAATGAGGTATAATCCTCAATGAATATGCGACCTTGTGAGAAACCATTGGGAATGAAACTCAATACATTATGAGACCGTGTGAGAAACCAGTGGGGGATAATCCTCAATACAATATGCGACCGTGTGAGAAACCATTGGCGGATGAACATCAGTACAATATGCGACCCTGTGAGAAAACACTTGGGCATATACCTCAATACAATATGCGACCGTGTAAGAAACCATTGGCGGATGAACCACAGTACAATATGTGACCGTGTAAGAAACCATTGGGGGATAATCCTCAATATAATATACGAGAGTGTGAGAAACCATTTGGAGATGAACCTCAATACATTATGCGAACGTTTGAAAAACCTGTGTAAGATAATCCTCAATACATTATGCGACCGTGTGAGAAACTTTTCTTGGATGACCTTCAATACAATATGCGACCATGTGAAAAACCACTGGTAGATACTCCTCAATACAATATGCGACTCTGTGAAAAACCATTGGGGGATGAACATCAATGCAATATGCGGTCGGGTGAGAAACACTTGGAGGATAGTCCTCAATACAATATGCAACCGTGTGAGAAACTATTGGGGGATGAACCTAAATACAGTATACGACCGTGAGAGAACCAGTGGAAGATAATCCTCAATACAATGTGCTACCCTTTTAGAAACCATTGGAGGATAGTCCTCTATACAATATGCCACCCTTTTAGAAGCCATTGGAGGATAAACCTGAATACATTAAGCGACCTTGTGAGAATCCAGTGGAAGGTAAACCTCACCACAATATATGACCTTGTGAGAAACCATTAGGATATAAACATCAATAAAATATGCGTCCTTGTGAGAAACCACTGAAGGATAAACCTCAATACAATATGGCAGCGTGTGAGAAAAGTTTGTGGGATGAAAGTCAATACAATAAGCTACCGTGTGAGAAACCCCTAGCTATAAACCTCAAAACAATATACAACCGTGTGAGAAACCAATGGGGGATGAACATCAATACAATATAGGACCGGGTGAAAAACCATTGTGAGATAATCCTCAATACAATATGCGACCGTGTGAGAAACTATTGGGGGATGAACCTCAATACAATATGCGACCATTTGAGAAACCATTGGGGGATGAACCTCAATACAATATGCGACCGTGTGAGAAACCATTTGGGGATGAACCTATATACAATATTCGAACGTGTGAGAAACCAGTGGAGGATAATCCGCAATAAAATATGCGACCGTTTGAAAAACCAGTGGAGGATAAACCTCAAT
>JAYMFT010173778.1:0-12175 GCA_038088735.1 Panulirus argus
CTCTCTCTCTCTCTCTCTCTCTCTCTCTCTCTCTCTCTCTCTCTCTCTCTCTCTCTCTCTCTCTCTCTCTCCGTTTCCTGTGCTATCGAAGCAGCGCCACATCCACTTTCTGGCCGTCATGTATAAATGTACCGCAGCCAGAGGTCTATATCCATCCATAGCCAATGGTTGCGCAACCTTGAATGCTTCACATGTCCTGTTTCAGCCCACTGACACCGTGTCACTCCCCGTATACCACATTGTTCTGATTCTCTCTATCTCACGCACATCTCACACCCTCCTGCATCTTCAGGCTCAAATCGCTCAAAGGATCTTTCACTTCATCGCTTCATCTCAGCAGCCTCGGTCTCCCCTTGTTCCTTATTCACTTCACTTTTTATACATGAATCCTCTGAGTCAGTCTCTCTTCTCTCTTCCTCTCCATTTGTCCAAACCGTTTCAGCACACCCTGTTCAGTCCTCCGCTCTTATTACCACGACTCTCTTTTACCCTTTCAATTTCTCTTTCGATCAACCCTCCTCACGCTTCCTTTCCATCACGTCCACCCTCTTCCACTTTTCTGCAATTCCGCCCTAACGCCTCGCATCCATACAACACCGCCAGGACCCCCTATACCATCAAACAAACCCATCTTTGCCCTCACAGACAGTGAGTGACCTCTCTTTCCACACACTTCTCAGTGCTCCCAGGACCTTAGCCCCCTCACCCACCCTATGGCGCACTTCAGCTTCCAGGGTTCCATCCGCTGCCTCGTTCGCTTCCAGGCATCTAAAATTCCCCACTTACTCCAGGTTCTCTCCATTCAAATTCACTTTCGAACCGATCTCTCCGTCTCTCTCCCTAGCTAAGCCTCATAACCTTTATTTCATTCAGACAGATAGGTAGGTAGGTAGGTAGATAGATAGATAGATAGATAAGGGGTGCGGAGGATGAGCTCCATTAATATTAAGGTATACTGATTTCCAAGTTCATCCAACCTTTGGGTATGATGGCGTGACCTCCTGACCTGATCCTACAGGGTCAGGTCAAAGACTGCTGAAGTGTGATTTACCCATTAATGATGGTAGAGACGAGGCCAGGCGTTGGCTGTAGGTTTTGGTCGGTTTGGTAAGGGTGTGATTTGGTTTTGGTTGTTTAGTTGGTTACTTTCCTGTTAACGAGATGTGGTCTGGTTGTCAGGATGATGGTGGTAATAACGCTGGTAAAGCCAGATATTGGTCGGCAGAATGCTAGCAGGTGAAGGAGAAATTGGTTTTCCAGTTTGATGTTACGTAGGGTTGGCTGCCAAGTTGGTGATTGTGGTGGATGGTTGCCAAGGTGGAGGGGGGATTGTGGTGGATGGGGCTTTGGTTGGTTGCCATCCACTGCATGTACATCAAGGCAGTTCTTGTGTGGGAGAGAGAGAGAGAGGGGAGTGTCTAGCCCAGCGCTTAAAATAGAACGTAATTATAACTCCTGGGTTCATTAGTGATTATCTGACTAAAATTCCAGATATGATTATGGTAATCATCAGCAGTGCAGTTGTGACATATTTTTATAACCGATTCTTTTTTTTTTTCTGTTAAGAATAACGGTACGACCCTTCAGCACGACGGTACGATCCTTAGGCACGACAGAACGATCACATGAGCACGACGGAACGATCACTGAGCACGATGGCACGACCCTGGAGCACGAATGTACGAGTCTAGAGAACGACAGTTCAGTATCAAGTGTTATCCATAATGAAGGTGAGTAAAAGGTAGTACAGAAGACTGGGAGCAGGAGAAAGAAACATTATCTCCAACAACTTCGACAAAATCTTCTTCAGGAGGACGCTGATACACCCTGACAGATTCACAAGCAAAGCCGATGGTTCAAGGACCTGGACGCTGAGGACAGTCTCCGCTTGAACAGTTCATTGCCAGCGCTTGCCTGGCGGAAGCTAGACATTCACAGAACACCTTTTCTGTTGCAGTCCCGGCGCAGACGAAGCCGCCGGCTTTGGTGTTATTGTTCCTTTCGGCTGCAATATGTGCTACTTCTAATGCTTTCCTTGTCGTATTGTCCACTTGCTAGTGTAGGATCTTTGCATCCGTCCGTTTTGGCAAGTGTTCCTCCTCGTCCACATGCACCATCAAAATACTGGTGGCGTCTGACGGCAGATCTGTGTTCCGGCCTCACTTGTAGGCCCCGCCCAGTCTCGCCATGATATTTCCTCTCACACCCGCTGCATGGAACCCCGCATACCTACTATCCTGTTCTTGTTGTTGTGTGACCTTTTCTCCTTAGTCCTTATCGTGACTCCTACCTTTATCCCTAAATGGTCTCTGTGGGAAAGGATGTCGTTTACAAGACTTCGTTGATGTTTTTTGTTTGCCGTGAGACTGGTATCGCCAAAGGTCTCTCCTGTCGTCGTCGTCGTTGCCAGAACTTGCACTCGTAATCTAGTCTGCCATTCCCTGGAAGTGTAGTCAAGAGGCCCTTGAGGGAACCCAGTTTCATGAATGATTCCATAATGTGTTCACATTCATCCCTATAGAAAGTCTTGATAAGTACCCCAGAAATGATCCTGTCACTATGTGTTGATACAAGTAAATAATCTTTCGTACTGGTGGTCCTTTTAGAATAACTCCTTTTAAAAGATCTCCTGTAGCCCAAAAGCAACACTACTTACTTCCAGTTCCAGGAAAAAATGATGCTCCTTTGAGATAAATTGTTCGTTGACGAGTCTGCATTTCCAGCGATAAGATTTACTAAATGTGACTTTTCCATCGCGATATATCTTCATGCAGACGGAGTCCGGTAAAACTCATATACGCATACTAAGCTACATACATATATACATTCCACAAAAACCCACTATTCGGAGAGTAAAAAACAAAAAAAAAGGAGTTCTGTATAATTTCGGTCTACATCCTGAGACCCTCTTCAGCAGAATGTAGACCGAAATTATACAGAACTCCTGTTTTTCTGTTTTTTACTCTCCGAATAGTGGGTTTTTGTGGAATTGATAATAGTGACATTGCTATTTATTGCTTCATATATACATATATATACATAAGTCTCAGAACGATCATACAGAATCCTTGTGGTCTAGGGGACGCATGAGGCGCCATCTGGAAGCATATTTTCCAGCCAGGGTTTCCAGGAACAAGAGCAATGGAAAGGCGTATCAACACCTGATCCTCTAATGATGAAAGTTCGTCGCCTGAAGTAATGTACTGCCGCCTCCAGACGTATATTTTCAAGACTCTTCATTCCAAATAAGATCTTCCCAGAGTTCATGATAAGGATTGGATATTTCGGGCTGTAACCGACCTAAGTTGCTGCAGAAAGACTGAGTTAACCATCTTAATCATCTCTACCATTAACGAGAAGTTAAAGCTGGATGACGCGTTACCAATGGCGTTCCAAGAAAGGGAGTAAGTTTATTTAGAGAGGGCTTAATTTCTCCCTTGGGATGGAGGAGAAAGAACGCTGCCCACGTATTCCTTGAATGACGTAGAGGGCGACTAAGAGGGACGGGGGCGAAGGGGCTGCTGTATCATCAATCGTTCTAAAGGTAGGAACACAAGACGGAGCCAAATGAGGATATTTCCTTAGAGGCTAAGTCTTCCCTTCCTTATGCTGTCTCTATGACGGAAAAGAACAGATGAAATGAATAAGTGCATATATACACACAAACACACACTCGTACGCGGGGTAGGAGTCAACGCCCTCGCGAACTGCAACAATCTGAAACAGGCGGGTGAGCTGTTGGACCTGAACTGATGAGGTGAACATCACCGCTGGCGTCGTCTGATGGCTTCCTGGATGGAGATGGGTGAGTGACCTCGTGTCAAGCCAGGTCAGGAAGAGAGAAAAAGTTATGTTTAGTTTACCCTGTGAAAGTCTGAGGGTATCTGATGTGTGTGTGTGTGTGTAGCAATTGTTCCTTGAACTGACCAAGGCTAAAGGCTGAACATGTTCAGAGAAGATGCACACACAGTAAACACTGAGATTATAAGGAGGGAAAGGGGGCGGTAAGCAGAGTGTCTACACAAAAATAATTGCGGTTGTCTACTGGTTCTTGACAATGCTCACAGTGGCTGTGATGGAGCTGTTCTCTGGACGGTCTGTACGAGCTTAGGATGGGTTCCATGCGGCTGTGGTGTCGAACTACAAACCAAGGGACGAGGGATCTCTGCTTCCCTAACTTCTTCACCCGTCTAATGATACTTCAGATGATCTTTGTTTTGATTCGCCGTTTATCTTGATGTCTTCCTCCCACTGTTGCAACTTCTGATGCTGTTTCTTTATGGTTGGTGAGGATTTCCCCAGGCATGTGGTTCCAACTGATTCATCCTGAGAATCTTTTCTGATTCTTTTTTCTCCATCTGTTGTACAATCCTAACAATACCCCTCCTACCCCCCCCAAGGATCATCTAAACACATCTTGGTAACTCTGTCCGATGATGACAGTTAACCTCGCTTGACTCCATTCCTTGCCTCTGACCTTATACTAAACATGGTCTGTTTTTAATTTCAGCCTAAGTGATGATTATTCTCGCACAGAGTTTTCGTAACAACCACTGTTGACTTACATAAGCTTCTGAATGCGTGTAATTTCCTATGTGTACTGTACGGGGAGGGAGGTGTACACTCGTGGGGCCCCATCTCTTGAAGATTCCCTACAATCACACAGCCTTTTATGCTCTTTTTGTTGTCCGTATTTTCACTCTATCATGACTCAGTTTATTCCATTTATCCACCACTCTTAGACTGTAAAACTGCTTCTCTACATTCTTTCTGACAAGTTGTTTGTCTAATATCATGTTATATCCTTTGATTGTTCCGTCCCTACATCTTGAAGAACTGTTCACTAGCTACGTCATCGGGATGGCTTAAAAACTAAAAGGTTATGATCAGGTAACCCTTCACTCTTCTCTCTTCCATGGGCGAATTTAAGGCCTTTAGGCTTTCCCTAGATCTCTCTTAATTCCGGTGCCATCTTTGCTGTCCTCCTCTGAACCTTCTCTATTAGCTCTATGTGCTTCTTCAGGAGCGGTGACCAAACTTAAGAACCAAATTCTAGTGTTAGCCTTTTGTATGATAGGAACAGCTTGTTGAATATTTCCCTTATCCATATATCTGAATGTTATCTTAATATTTGCCAGCAGACAGTTTGTCTCCTTTACTATTCTCCTAATGTGGGACTCTGGCAGCAGACTGGGGACGATACCAGCTCCCAAGTCCTCCTCTCCCTCACAAACATATTTCCTGTAGCTTTTTCACCCGCGTTAATATTCATATTGAGGCCTTCTTTCACTGTATCCCATCCTCTTGACATTACATGTAGTCGGTTGTGTGTGTGTGTGTGTACACTACGGCAGAACCCTATAGGGTCAGATCAAAGGTCAGGTTATCATACGCGAGGGTCATAACGTCAGTGCTCATGGGGTCAAAGTTCGACTCCTTACATCAAAATCATACTATTCGTGATCCTTTTGATTTCATGTGACTTAAGGTTTTTCATGTCAGTTATTGACCTCTGTATATCATCCGTGTCGAGGGTCAACACCCAGCTGTCTGTAGCATAATGTTCCACTGTGGTAATTTCCACTGTGGTAATTTCCACTGTGGTAATCCGTGGACGTTATATAACTCCCATTTCCCGGCCAGCCTCGAGAAGCCTAACGTTGGATCTGAATCTGAACTTCCTCCGACGATGGTGTGTCGTTGTTATTGCTGTTGTTGTTGTTGTTGTTGTGTGCCTGGTAAAGACACATGTTGCCGCCAGGTGGGAACATAATTCGTCCGGACCAGACTGAGAATCGGCCATGAGTCTCGACAAGAATCATAAGGAGGTAGCGACCCTACCCGCCACAGCCCCCGATCTGTGTTCCTCATCTTGGATAATCAATATATCGTCACGCCCCCCCCCCCTCTCTCCTCCATACTGTCTCACACGGATTTCTGTTGTCCCATACGTTCAATATGTACGTACAAAGCGAGCGGTTCCTCGTCCTCTCTCTCTCTCCATTCAACAAGACTGCGAAGGCCGGAGAGGTACAGTCTTTATCTTCCTTCACTTATCTACACCATTGTGGGTTATTGCGCACCAGGACCGATGTCACAGTCGTCCATTTGAGATTTTTATGTCTTGTCTTCCGTGCTATTTTGCAAGGCTACAGGTGATGCATAGGATTTCTTAACTTTTCGTCATACCGCTACAGATGGTGCATAGGATTTCGTAACCTTGCTCCATACTGCTACAGGTGATGCAAAGGATTTCTCAACCTTTCTTCTTACCGCTACAGGTGGTGTATAGGATCTCTTGCCGTGCCTTCGTACCTCCACAGGTGATGCAGAGGATCTCTTGATGTTCCTAATGGAATTATTTATTAGTTTATCCTCCCCCCTCCTGTGTGCAACGATACATTTCATAAAAGGCAGAATGCATCGCAGGACCTCCACTCATCTCAAAGATTTATGTTTTGTTAGGCTTTCGTGAGCAATATTCGTGGACTCGGTGTCATGACACCTTTCCCTTTGATCTTGACAAATGTGAATGACTTACCTTCCACTTACCAGCTGAGGAAATAAGGATGACGAAGAACCTCCAGGAGTGGGAAATGCTGTAAGGCTGTCATGTGGATCATGGACAGGACCAGTTATATTCATCTTTCAACAGTTACTGACATAACACTGTCATGACTTCTTGCCTGGGAAGTGAGAGATGCCATTATGTTCTCAATATGTGATGAGCCAATTAGCTCCCCCAGGGGGCAGTGTTCTCAGTCAGTGATGAGCTGGTACAACCCTTCCCCCGACCTCTCCAAGTAGTGTTCTCATTGCGTGATCAGACATTGTCAGCTTATGTGAGCTGTCACAAAACATTTTGAGCTAATGTGGATTATTTTGAGCTAATCTAATTAGCTCTGCATCTCGTGTTCCCATGCGGGGTTTTGTAATCTCTCCTCTAATGAACTAGCGAGCATTATGAGCCAGTGTATATTTTCTGTGAGGCCCGTCGGGGATCGTGAGCCATTGTCTTCCTTCTGTGAGACGAAGCAGGAAGTGTGAGTCGACATCTTTCTGTCTGACGTCAGGTGTGTTGACGTCAGGAGAGGTTATGGCATTTAAGGAAATGTTGTTACGGGTTTTAGCGTTCATAAGAGCCACAAAATCTTTTTCAAATTGGCTTATATCACATAAACACGACGATGCGACCCTTGAGAACGACGGTACGACCCTTGGGCACGACGATACGACCCTTCAGAACGACATTACTACCCTTGAGCACAGCGGTACAACCCTTAGTTATGACCGCCTTGCCTTTAACCTGATCTTAAGGGTCAAATCAGAGGCCAGGACATCATTCATACTCAAAGCTCGTACCGTCATGCTGAAAGTGTCGTACCGTCGTGCTGAAGATGTCGTACCTTAGTGATCGAAGGAGGTTACCGGTGACGTCACAGCCACGTGATGAAGTCACGGGGAAGACCACCAATCAATACCAGCCATCGATGGAAAGGTCCTCCCTTACGTCACGCCAGCTCTGGGATTCCCTCGTCATCTGTCCAAAAGCTGGAAAGTAAATATATTATATCAGCTTTCCAGCCCTCTTTCCCCTTGCCTTTATCTCCCCTTCTTCATCATCTCCCCCATCTACGGTCTGCGTAGGAGGAAAAGGGAGGGAAGGGTACTATGGGAACAAGAAGTGAGGAAGAAATGACGAAGCAGATTGTTAGACGAGTGGGATGCTAGTCAGCTGTTATTTATTTACCTCGTGACGTCATGCTTTCGTCATCGCCGCGGCCAGACACCCCCCCCCCTCCCAAGGTCGAAATGTCGATGGATTTGTGTTGTGTCGCGCAGTGGGGGGTAGGGGGGTCGTGGCTATCTCTCTCTCCCTTTCAATTATGCGATGGTGAGAGGGTAATGGTCTATCGTATGTGGCAGTTATGGATACTCGTGTTTACGACAGGACGTAATTATAGGAGGAGGAACAGCTTGATTGCCCCCGGGGGGAGGAGTCGAGGGGGCCCCTCACGCCCCTGGCACTGTCTTCACTCATTTCCTTCAGGAGATTATACCTTACTGCGGTGGGCAGGGAAATAGATGTGGAGACTTGAAGTGGTCCATTGACCAATGGAGGGGAATCATTTTTTGATCCAGTTGTGGAATCCTGGTGAGGATTGTCACGGCATATGACAGGTGTGGACCTAAGCTTTCAATGCCGTCATATCGAGGTGAGAACTGTCACGGCATATGACAGGTGTGGGCCTCAGCTTTCAATGCTGTCATATTTTGGTGAGAAATGTCACGGCATGTGACAGGTGTGGACCTCAACTTTCAATGCCGTCATATCCAGGTGAGGACCGTCAAGGCAAATGACAGGTGTAGACCATTCATCGCAGTGCTGTCACATCCAGGCAAGGGCTGTCACGGCATGTGGCAAGTGTGAGCTGTCAAGCTCCATGACATGTGTGGGCAGCTGTCACCAGTGTCATATCCTGCTAAAATTTGACAAGCTTGTTTTAGAGGTAGGTTGATGGATGACACATCCACTGGCTTAGATATGGAGACGTCATCCACCCAGTGGCTTAGACTTGGGGATGTCAACCACCTCTCTCAAATAATTTTGTCTGTTGGATATTGGCCTCTGAACGCAAGAGAGCGTTGAGACGTTTACCGTTGCCAACATTTAGCAATGGCAAAGACCATACCGAAGGCGCTGTGGCTGGGGACCAGCAAGTTAGGCTGTGTCTGTTGTGAAAAACCTTTACCCTATAACAGCCTAATCACCTGTGGTGATTAGGCTGTTATTGGTAACGAATCGTGTCTCGGCTTTTATAGTTGTTAGTCTGGTACGTTGTCAGTCACTCTGCTGTCTTATTACGGGAAAGGCTCTCTTGCTGAGTGGTGACTGAGACTCGCTCGTTTACAGT
This sequence comes from Panulirus argus, assembly GCA_038088735.1. Lineage (NCBI taxonomy): Eukaryota > Metazoa > Arthropoda > Malacostraca > Decapoda > Palinuridae > Panulirus > Panulirus argus. The sequence continues at coordinate 8,916 of JAYMFT010173778.1, forward strand.
TGAAGGTCAGACGCCTGATTCGGTCGTCTTTGTTGCTCCCGACGACCATCGTCATCACACGACCTGGCGTTAATGCCTTCCGCTGTATTGATCATTTCGTGTTTGGCTCAGAATATTGGTAATCTCTCTCTCTCTCTCTCTCTCTCTCTCTCTCTCTCTCTCTCTCTCTCTCTCTCTCTCCCTGGATGGGAGTCGGATACGCCCTTGGAACACACTGTAATCGCAGTTGGTACCTGAGTTGAAGAAATGTAAATAGAGGGGCTGCCAGTGTCCACAAGGACCTCAGGGAATCGAAGGATTTCTTCCCACGTAAGCCAAATAGAGCTGCTGGAAAGGGTACAAAGGAATGGAACAAGAATGTCTGTAATGAGCTACCGTCATTTTACCGACTTTGGAAGAGTATACTCATATAGAGTACTTGGTAAAAAAAAAAAAAAGTCAGGGCGAGCGCGTAGCACTCACTGCAGGAAAATTCTAGAGTTACGAAGAACGAGTCACGTGAGTTACGTGTTGTCAAGAGTCATGTGTGAGACGGAGAGTCAGTCCAGTATGTTTGTGGACTACCAACGCTGAACCTTATCATGAACTCATGCAAATGCATGGGAAGGACGGATATAACTTCAAAAGTCTTTTACACAAATACTTTATAGATTCAGGTATACTCTGAGAAAAACGCCAGAAATGAACCGTATAAACGAAAGCGGTAACGGGGACAGTGGAAGGCTAATGTGCAGCAGCGGGGAGTCGGAGATAGCTTGAAAAAAATGCTGAGCGGAATTACATTTTCTTGTCAAGTTAAACTTTTTTTTTTTCTTTAACAGACAACCCAGTCGTGGGACAATCAGGCCTTCTGTTCTCTGTCTTTCTCATGGTTTATGACTAGGTTTTCTGCTGGAGGACAGTAACACTGCACATGGCAGTACATGGGAAGGACAGGTAACACAAGACCTGGTGGTCCATGACAGTAATAGCACCCTACGCCATTATAGATGGAGACAAGAGAGTTAATGAGGTATGGATTACCTGTTCCTAACTATAGATTATTCTGGGAAGCTGACTGTGGGATGTATTATATAACAGGTGGGGAGCGACGCCCACGGTTCCCAGAAGGTGGTTCCTCCCCTCTTGCTCACACACTGCCTCAGGTGGCGAAGACCCAGAGACCAGCCAGGTGACAGGTCGTGGGTTGATGGATTTCCCGAGTGTGTGTGTGTGTGTGTGTGTGTGTATGAATTCCCTGACTAGTTACAGGGGTCGATGTACCCTTACTTTAAGTAAGAGTTCCGCCCAAACTCCCTTGTAAAGTGGAGCTCCTTCACCTTTAGTTTTTCACTTGAGATCTTATATTCCTTTCTCCTGCCCTTTTGCCCTTTTCTCCCTAGCCCTTTACACCTTCTCCCCTGCCCTTTGCCTTTCTTCTTCCAGTCCGTTTAAGGCTCAGGCAGAACAAGGGCAGGGTGAGGGGACGTATGAGAAAAATGGAGAGAAAATAAAAAAGTAGCGAGCCACAGGAAGCTCCCCACCCTTCTCCCAGCCGGAGGGTTGGGGTATGGGGACTCCTCCTCGTCAGCTGTTATTTATTTCCCTTGTGACGTCATGCTTGCGTCATCACCGCTGCCAGACCGCGATAAATCGGAAGCGTATCTCGTGATTTACCGATCGGCAATAAACCCACTTAAGACGTAATAGCTTTTTTTTTTACAAGATAGAAATATATTCATGAGATATGGCGGTTATGTCTGAAGATGATTCATTTTTGGACTGTTTGTGGGGTAGTTATGATGGATCCGTTGACGATGATGACGCAACGTCTTGATTCCGTAGAGAATATCGAGATGGCTGTCAAGCAGGGCGATGGAGGATATAGATGGAGGTAAGGTTAGAGTGGTGGCCGGAGACGGCATGGAACCACGTGATGGTTTATATAGATGTAGTAGCGATGTGTGGTGATACATATGGTGAAGGTAGTGATGATGTCTTGGTGAAGTTATGATGAGCGTGTTGATGGTGTGATGGTTTATCTCTCTCTCTCTCTCTCTCTCTCTCTCACACACACACACACGGGTGATGATGGATGGTAGATAAAAAAAAGCTTAAGAGAACTGCACTGCACATGACAGCTGGAGACTGAGTGCGAGCGAATGTGGCCTTCGTCTTTTCCCTGGCGCTACCTCGCTGGCGCAGGGGGTGGCGATGCTATTTCCTGTGGAGCGGGGTGGCGCCGAGAATGGATGAAGGCGAGCAAGTATGAATATGTACATGTGTATATGTGTGTGTATGTATGTATATATGTATATGTTGGTATGTATATGTATGTATTGTGCATATATGTGCATGTATGTGTATATGTGTGTGGATGGATCTTTCTTTGTCTGTTTTCTGGCACTACCTCGCTAACATGGGAAACAGTGATCAAGTATAATAAATAAATAATAATTTGGTAAATGGGGAATTGCTAAAGCAAATGATAATGGAAGATATTTTGTGGATATTTGTGCTGAGACGTGTTTACTCCATGTAAACACCATTTTTCAGCACAAGATGATCCACAGACATACATGGATGAGGAATGATGGAAAAGAAGAGCAAAAGACTCTGAATGACTATGTGGCAGTGGATGAAAGATCAAGGAAGGCTGTGGTAGAATCACGAGTCGCCATGCTAGATGTTAGAGTTGTGAAAGGATTCTTTGGAGACTCTAACCATTTCGTGGTTCCTGTGGGGATGAGGATCAGGGAGAAGGGAAGGTGGGGTGTACGGAAGAATGGAGAGGTAAAGGTGTTAGTAAGCAAGAAGATGGATCGGAAAAAATGCAGGGAGGAGTATAAAAGCAAGGTAACTGAAAGTTTACATGAAAGTGTAGTGAACGTAGGAATGCAGTCATGTGTGACTGAGGTGTTTAAAATGTTTAGAGAAATATTACTAAAGTTGTAGAATCAGTAGTTGGATACAAGGTAGTGAGATATAGTAATAAAAGGGGCAATGCATGGTGAACAGAAGAGATTAGAAATGCTGTGGAAGTGAAGAAAAAATTATATGGTAGATTGCTTGACAGGAATATACCAATGGAAGTTTAGCAAAGGAGGAGGGAAGAATATGTAAGTGGAATGTTAAGAACCTGATAGAGGAAAGCAGAGAAAGAGCAGATTAAGATTTTGGAAGGAAGTTAAGTGAAAAGTTTCAGGATAATAAGAAACTATACTGGAAGGAGGTGAAAAAGGAAAGAGGTGAATGTAAGAGTGGAAATGTTGATGTGAGAA
>JAYMFT010173789.1:0-12175 GCA_038088735.1 Panulirus argus
ATATATAGGAAAAAAAAAAAAAAAAAATATATATATATATATATATATATATATATATATATATACATACCCAAGCCTAAGCCCGGTACCCATTTTATCGACCAAACCCTAGGGGTGGATGAACAGTTAGATTGACTGTAGACCAACTGCTGCATGCAGGATTCGAACCTATGCACTCAATCCTGGGCAGTCCATGAATGCATCATGGTCAGGAATGCTAACCACTACACTACGGGACTTGAAAGCCTCCTTCAACCCATCCTGCCATCTTTGCAACCTCCACATTTATACATAGATCCTCTTAATTCGTCTTTCTTCGCAAGTCTTCATATATCTGAGCCATTTCAGTGCATTCATTCAGACTGTACTTATTACTGTACCTATTTCTAACACTGTCATTCCTTACTTGATGAACCTGCCTCACACCACATATTATTCTCAGGTATATCATTGCCAGCAGGTCCACCTTATTCCTTTCTTTGGCATTCATGACTCAAGACTTATACATTCATCACTGATGGGACAGCTCTAACCTCAAATATACTGTCTTTGCCCCACCAGTCATTGACCTTTCCTTCCATATGCTTAATAATGCACCCATGGATGTAGTCCTTTCTTCCACCCTATGACTCATTTCAGTATAACCCCAACTCCCAATGGTTCCATCCACTGTCAAGTTCACTCCCAGGTGCCTACAGTGCTTCACTTGCCCCTTGTCCTCCCCATTCAAATTTATACTAAAACTATACAGTCTTATCCCACTGTTGCACACCATTACCTTACTTTTGTTCACATTTACTTTTACTTTATCCTTTCACACATTCTCCCAAATTCTTTTACCAGCTCCTGGAGTTTTTCTCTATAGTCCTTCACCCATACTTTTTATTCTCAAAAAAATGAAAAAGTGAATTTTAAGTAAGAGTCTATTAATTCTAGTTATGCATTTGCACTACATATTGTAAGGTCGTTATCTCAGAAGCAAGAACATTTCACATACCTTTAATGAACTGTAGCCTTAAACCATGAGTTATGAACACTTATATGACAATGTCATGTTTTTTATTTAATACAAAAATCTTCCTGTATGCTTAAAGACATTCTTCTACTGCTAGTTGGTGTTTATAAATTCCATCCGCATGTGGTAACATTGTGAGAAAGAAGTCATCCTTGACGAGGCTGTATTATTGCCAACTGACAAAATAGAGCACAGCTTCATTGAGGACCTTCTTACCCCATAGGAACCCATTTTATCCTGCTTCTGTATGGAGAACAGTCTTGAAGTTGCTGGAGCGCCATAAAAAGGGTCTTTTAGTTACATAGTAATACTTTTAGATATCAGTCATGGATGTCAGATTAAGCCCTATTTTCTTGAAGGCATGATAAAAATACTTTAAAAGTTCTGATCTAGGTGAGACTCCCATTTCTAACTTATTAGATTGACATGTGTGCTAAATGAATGTGCCAGTGGATATGTTTCACCATTGATAAGTACATTTATGTATGCTTGTACATAAATTTGCTTTCATTCACAGTCTTCTTGAACTTTACTCTGTTACTAGCCGTTGTTATTTGTTTCCGGTAGAGATTTGGCTGTGCTCTTGTGGACAACGGCCAGCTGAACCTCAAGGCTCGTGAATTTGCCAATGACTTCAAGCCTCTTGATGAGAAATGTGACTGTACAACATGCAAAAATTATACTCGTGCATATCTCCACACTATAGTCACAAAGGAGACAGTTGCATGTCATCTCTTATCCATACACAATATTGCCTACCAGGTGAGTTATTCTATCTACCTATATCTCTGATGCCTGTTCCCTTAGGAAACTTCCTTAAGGGGGTGGCCCTGGCAAAAGTCTCCATAACTGATGATCTCCAGTACCACTTTTACCCCGTAGCGCCTCACCCTTAACAGGCCACTGGCAAAGGATAATTCTAGTGCAGTGTTTTCAGATGCTTCTGCCTAATTTTCCTACTGACTACTTCTACTAAACAAGTCAGCTTAATGTTCCAATTTGTTACTTCTACCTAAAGCACATTAGATTACTTCTACCAAATGCTCCCAACTAATATTCCTACCTACTGCTTCTACCTAATGCTCCCACCTAATGTTCCTACCTATTACTTCTGTCTATTGCTCCAACCATTTTGCCAAAAGATAGGGCTAGCACATAATGGTCTCCACAGGAAAAATTTAGTGTTACAAAGAATGAGTTGTGTGAGTTAAGTGTTTTTAAGTGGTAAGTGTGACAAAGAGAGATTGTATGTTTGTGGACAGAATGCCAGCAGTCCTCGTGTGGATGGATCAGTGGAGTGCAACGTGAGATACATGCAGCCATCACTAAACCTCCAGATGCCCAGGCAAGTATTACCGAACCTCCCTGGTCGGAGGCTACCTTCTAAGTTCTACTTGAGTTCTTGTTGTGGTCAAATAAGACTCCAAATTGCTGGTTCATAAAAATGAGATTGTCACTCCTTGATCTCTTTTTGTATCTGAAGAGCTTCAGTTCTTTGTTCCTCACTTAGACAATTCTTGCACCTTGATAAACATGCAGTCAACAATCCATCCATCCTTGAAATGTAACTGTGGGATTCACATCAGGTTAGGACAGAAAAGCACTTTGAAAACACTTCAGTCTCTCAGCAGCTTTTTCCACCTGAAAATCTCTAAGGAGAGTATATGTATAACCTTTGAGCTAGTCTCTCTTAAAACCTGACTGGAGGTCCCAAAGATTTTCATTAATTTCTTCTTGGTCATCCCAGACAAAAGAAGTCTTGTGTGCCACATTGTCCCTGGAATCCCTAAACAGTGAAACTTTAACTAATGCAGTCTTAAGGATTGTTATACAGTCATACCATTAAACAGTAATTCATATATCTAACTTGGGATGAGAACATGTAACATGTATATCTCAAACAAACTGAATATATATATAGTTACTCATTTTTTTCAAGGTAATGTTGAAGACATCTACGGCATTTATGACCCACAGTGATCCTTATAGTAGGTACTTATGAAGCCCTGGACATGGTTACCAAAATGATCTTCCTTGATGCTATCCTGAATTTTCTGTATTAAATTAATTTATGGGAAAAAAGAAAATAAATGCAAAGATGGTTATGTAGATCTCTGACAAGAATAACTCCAAAGAATCTGTCATACCTCAGCTGGGAGGTATATGAATGTCCCATGTGAATGTATAAACTTAAAGGATGGGAAAAAATACTATGTAAAACCCAAAAATCTGAAACTTGGCCTCCACAGCTGATGAGAGAGAAAATATAAGGGAGGAGATAGAAGGACTCCCAGTGACTCTAGTTCAGCAATTTATTATCAACAAACCTATGTGCCTAGTTTGAAAAATGCAACACATAACCTGGGAAATCTAATAAATGACTATTGTGGCAAAGAGATCAACCTGAAAACATAAGGAAACAATGTTGCAGCTTCCATTTCAGAGTAGTAGGTTTCACATAAACCTAGCAATGCAACAAAACATTCAGTTTGCTGAAATCATGTATGAGAAGGAATCATCCTGCAATAAGTTAACAGTAAATTATCTTTTGCTTTGTAATCATTGGGCTTTTTAAAGACAATTTCTTTTCTGAAAGAAGCTAGAGCTACTGCATTGCCTGACAGAATCTGAACATACTTACCCTGTCCCTAAAAAGCAAATTGCCACAGCATTACAACTCTTCATATACAAAATCATCTGCTGAAGTCTCAGAATAGAATTCCACATCCCTTAACTTTATGAGAAAACAAACTCCAAACCTGATGAGAAGCATCCATCCTTTGATAAAGCAGGGGAATGGTAGGGTTGAACTGCACTGACAATATGAGGAATCACAGCTTATCTATCTTTTGTTGTCTGTCTGGATACTTGCATACATATGTGTCAAACAAGATGGTAAAAACCTCAGTGCTTAACAACCACAAAAGATTTCTCCCTACCTGTTGAAATATTGAGACCTTTCAGGATTCTCATTAAAACTGGAGTATTATGAAAATATGTCCATGTAAATGAATATCAGAAATGACAAGATTGAGAGCAGATTCATATAAAATTTTTGTAAAATTTTGTCATCCTGTAAAATGTTCAAGCAGCAAATGAGAAATGAAAAGAACTTTGAGAGGTACAACACAACTGTTGAATGTAACAGCAAAGAATCTCATAAAATGTTGCTTAAATGAAATATGAAAATAAGCATCATCTATATCTACAAGATACTATTCACTGGGACTAAGGCAGGGTTGCATGAGGGGTGATTTGTAACCCAGTAGGTAGCAGTCGGTAGGCAACCACCGACCAGGGAGGTATATTGCCAGTACTACCTGTCTGGGTATCAGGAGGGTTAGCGATGGCTGCATGGTGAGCCAGCACTTCAGTGGTTATCAAGTTGCAGTCTTCTGTCCTATGTAGCCATATTTTCCTTTTGCCTCACCCATACATGGACTGCTGGTATTCTCTCCACAAACATACAATATCTCCTTGTCACACATAACACTTGAAAACACTTAACTCACACAACTCTCTCTTCGTAACTCTATATTTTCTTGTGGTGAAAGCTCTGCATTAGCCCTGCCATTGGCAAGACTGTAGACACGATAGACAGAAGTGGTAGGTAGGAACATTAGGCAGGAGCACTGTAGAAGTAGTAAGTAGGAACATTAGGTGGGAACATTAGGTAGAAGTAGTAGGTTGAAACATTAAGTGAACACATTAGATAGTAGTAGAAGGTAGGAATATTAGGCAGAATCATAAGGCAAAAGTAGTAGGTTGGAACATTAGGTAAACACATGAGACAGACTCTGGAAACACTGCACTAGAGTTGCCCTTTGCCAGTGACCTATTAAGGGTGAGGCACTAAAAGTTAAGAATTGGTGCTGGAGTTCCCCAGTTATGGAGAATCTTTTGCTGTGGCTATCCCCTTGAGGGAGTTCATGAAGGTAATGGGCATTAGAGGTATAGATAAATAGATCCAAAAAAATATTATCATGCACATCTATTACAGTGAGTATGAACAAATGTGGTGCTGGAGTTCCCCAGTTATGGAGAATCTTTTGCTGTGGCTATCCCCTTGAGGGAGTTCATGAAGGTAATAGGCATTAGAGGTATAGATAAATAGATCCAAAAAATATCATCATGCACATCTATTACAGTGAGTATGAACAAATGTATTTGAGTGAATCCATTTCCTATCAAAGCTATGTTTGGCTTTAACGAAATGATAATTTTTGTCCAAGTTCTGCTTAACCATCTTTGTACATGTTTTCTTTTTTCCCCACAGATGAGGTTAATGCAGAAAATTCGGGATAGCATCAAGGAAGATCATTTTGTTGACTTTGTCCAAGACTTCATGAGTACCTACTATAAAGATCAAGACTATCCACAGTGGGTCATAAATGCCTTAGATGCCGTCAACATTACCTTGAAAAAATGAGTAACTATATATCATGTGTTCAGTTTATTTGAGATATACATGTTACATGTTCACATCCCAAGTTAGATGTTTGAATTACTGTTTAATGGCATCATTGTATAACTATCTTTGAGACTGCATTAGTTAAAGTTTCATTGTTTACGAATTCCAGTGACAGTGTAACACACAAGACTTCTGATGTCTGGGACAACCTAGAAGAAAGTAATGAAAATCTTTGGGACCTCCAGTCAGGTTTTAAGAAGCTCTACCTCACAGGTTACAGAAATGCTGTTCTAAGAGATTTTCAGGAGAAGGAAGCTACTGGAAGACTGAAGGGTTTTCAAAGCGCTTTTCAGTCCCAACCTGATGTAAATCCCACACTTACATTATCCAGGCTGGATGGATTGTTGATTGCATGTTTGTCAAAATGCACGAGTTGTCTAAGTGAGGAACAAAGAACTGAAGCTCTTCAGATACAAAAAGAGATCAAGGAGTTACAATCTCATTTTTATGAACCAGCAAGTGCGCTGCTTGAAAAGATCTTAAAAAGTAAGCCAAACTGTGAGGTATTTGAGAGAGAGATTTTCAGATTAGAATCTGATAGATGTTGCCAAGATACTAGTTGCTCCACAACCAAAGATGGTGAGTGTTGCACTATCAATAAACAAACTGGCAAGATAGAAACACACCTAATTAGTATTCTCACTCGAATTAGAACTCTGTATCATAGTGCTGGATGGAAAATACCAGATTTTTTGTAATCTGCAATTCTAGCATACTTTTGTGAATCTGATACTGGTGTTACTGGGCTTCACCTGCAAGTCGTTATACTGTGTGTAAAATTTGTGAGGTTTTATCATGAAGAGCATTGTCTTGTCAAAAAACTCACTCCAAAGAAATCCACATTTCTCTGCTACTGAAAGCAGTACATCCTTGGGCTTCAGTATCCTGTAGAAAGAGCTTCTGGGTAAGACCAGGACTCTTTAAAATACAAATTGTTTCTGAGGAAATCATAAATACATAAAATAAATCTAATAATCTAATATTTGATTTTATTCATACATGTTCACCATTCCCACATGAGCAGGGTAGCATTAGGGGAAACAAATCCTTGCCTTGTAGTTGGTACACAGCCATCAACCAGAGAGGTATATTACCAGTACTACCCGCATGGGTATCAGGAGAGATAGTGAAGGCTGTGTACTTAGCCCACACTTTAGTGGTTAAGTTACAATCCTCTGACCCAAGTAGCATTCTGTCCTCAAACATAATGTCTCTCCTTTTCACACATAACACTTGATAACACACAGCTCTCACAACTCATTCTTTGAAAGCAGATTTCCGTGCAGTGAATGCTGCGTGTTAGCCCTACTTTTTGGCAAAATGTTAAGAGCAATAGATAGTAGTAGTAGGTAGAAACATTTGGCAGGAACATTAGGGAGAAGTAGTTAGATTGGAACTTTAGGCAGGAGCATTAGGTAGACACGTTAGGTAAAAGAAGTCAGTCGGAACGTAAGGTAGGAGCCTCAGGAAACTGCTCTATAGGTGCCTACTACCAATGGCCCGTTAAGGGTGAGGCACAGAAGGATAAGGCTGAGAGATCTGAAAGATGAATGTCTTCACCTTCATGTTCAGGATCTTAAGATCCAATAGTAAGGTCCATCAAGGATTCTTCAAGTGCCACTGTATCATAGGCAGAATCCAGATCAAACTAGGAAATAAACTAAAGATGCCATACTTTATAGGAACTATGAACAACAGTTTTGTAGAGTTCCTGCACCAGTCCATACAGGAACTGAAAAGCTCAGACATTAAGAAAATTCCACATAGGGTGTACTGCCTAATGCAGCCCTCAACACCAGCATTTCTGTAACAACAGTTTTTACTGGTATACCCCTACATGAAATCAAATAGGTTTATTTGCCTCTTAATCATTTGTGTCCCTGATTTCTGTCTTGAAGTCAATATTCCCTTACAGATAATACCAATCTCAATGTTTTTGGTAATGAAGGTAATACTAATCTAATGCCTTTCATAATGTAGATAATACCAATCTCAATGTATTGTCATATAAAAATGAAATTTTTTTGGAGGATAATTAGGGGTGATGCCAAAATTTACATTTAATTTACATTTTATAAATCAGACTCATACAGCTTATTTACATCTGACTTTAGAAGTGCTGATAACCAGGGCAAAGATCATACTGTCATGACACTTTACCATAAAACTATATAATAAATGGACATCTTTGGAACAAAACATTTTCTTTTAATAAATGTCTTGAAAGAGTTGATACATATATTTGAAAAAATTAACATTCTAGCAGTACCCTAATTTCAGCTTTGCACTGTTCTAGGAATACCTTTTTAAATGCATAGAAATTGAAGTACTGTTATAAATCACAAAGCAGAAGCTGATGAAATTAAGGTGTATTTTGATTTTTGTAATGCCAAGAACTCAACCTATGCCCATAAAGAAGAAAATTTGTTTTTTTTTATAAAGGATGTGTTTCCTAAATTTGTGTTCATTAGTAGAAAATGTGCATATAGGGTGTTTCCTTACTAAAATAATATTCAGTTGCTATAAGATATTTGACAAACTTCAGGACAGAAGTCAAAATTGAATATAGTGTCTCAAGAAGTCTATGCTTGCTATGCTTCACTTAGATTCAATTAACCCATCTTCTGTGGAGTTCATACACTGAAGTTCTATTTATATGGATCAATTTGGGACTAGACCCCCCCCCCCATTTAACCAAATGGGATTCTTTAAAGAACCAAATATTAGATTTTTCTTTTAACAAATTCTATTATACAGGAAAAAATTAATCTTCACCTGGTGCATACTATTCAACTTGAAACCTTTATGAGCTTAATCAGCCGAAACAAATATTGCACTAAACACTGATAAAACATAATTTAAAACAAAATATAATAAACTGTTTTGTATGTGTAACATATATCAGTTTTCATCTACACTTGCCTCCAATATTTCTTTCAATGTTTTTAATATATGTATATCCATATGAATTTACTGCATCTTAATTTTCCAATACCAGATGTTCTATTTCTCATGGTGCAAACCTTGAGGCAGTTATACCGTTGGATCAAAGTGGAATTTTTGGCAAGTTTCCCTGTTTATTAATTACTCTGTATATTACTGAAATATTGTAATAATATTTGAAATGTACTGCATTTTCAGCAATTAACATTATACAACCTCACAATCACATCACAACATCCTAACACCAATTTGCAACATCATACATACTGCATTACATCACACTATTAGAACAATGGCTCACCCAGTACAGAATGTCTGCATCTCCACAAAAATCTTCCATAAAAGAAAAATCTAGCTCAGATCCCCCGTTTCAGTCTCTCGCACTAAAGAAAACACCATCCATTCTAGGCATTACATATAACATTCACTCCCCACACCAGTAATATAAACATAAAAGCAACACACGAACTAAATGCCCTCAGAACACTAACTGGCACCAGCTTTGAACAAAAAAAGGAATCCCTCAATATCCTTTGAAAACAATTCATCCACTTCACTTTAAACTGTGCCTCACCTATCTGGTCCTCCACCCTCTTTAAAATCAAATATAACAAAGCTGCAAAACCACTCAAAATAGCATTTCGAACAATCACTGGCTGCCTAGCGACCACAAACTCTCAACACCTTCGCAATGAAATAAAGATCCTAATACAGACCGATCTCAACATATTTGACACCTAATTCTATTGCAGCAGCACTAGATGCCTCCCATCCAAACCACTCTATAACTAACCAACAACCCCCAAGTAGAAATATAAATACATCTACCCTGTCACACTTCATTAACTTCTATTCACAGATCCCACCACCCCTAACATATATAACTGATGAAACATACAAAATAAAATAACTGGAAAAGCACTAGCTAGATCACGCAATACTCGGCAAGCTGCTGCGTCACATGATTATTGTGTGGTCAATGATAAATCAAGGGTGGGTCATTTTGATACCTGCTTCTTTCCCTATTCACTGAAGCTTTGGAACTCTCTAGCTTCTCATATTTTTCCTAATAACTATAAGACTCGTAAATATTTAACCTTGTCTTTTCTTTTTCCATTTCATAATTCTCTCTATATTTCAATTAAGGCCTGGCTTTGATGTGGACTTTTGTCCATGACTGGAACCTTCAACATAAAAAAAATGAACTCCCAACTCAGCTTTAAACCACAACCCACGTCAGACAACCTTGAGTCACACTCTCCAGTTTGCACTCTGAGCATAACCCATCACTTCACACACTGTTTCAACATATTCCAAGACCCCTCATGCCTGCACTGCTACTCTTATGAAGCACTTACGGATCAACTGCCCTGCACTCTCTTCTCGTAGATACACACATATCACAACACCTTATAACGTGTGGACATAGCCAGCTTCCCGAGTGCTGCAGCAGCCTCATAAGGACAAATGGGACTCCTGGGGAAGGAAGTACCTGTGCTGAATACAAGAAAAGTAGTCTGACATATGATCATGTTACTCATTTACATCAATTGTTTGTATTGTTTCTCCACTGGTATTAAGTTCTATTACTATTAGCTTCAAAAGACTTTTAAGCAAATCTGCATAAACTAACAGACATATGGGAAAGTACATGGTCTAACATATTCCAGATAGTACTGTGCTGTATGCTTTCAATCATGCTCTATACTACAGAACTGATCATATTTATATGTTTTGTTAATTCTATACTGTAAATTGGATGCAATGTTGTAATTAATTGTTGTTAAGATACAGCTACATGCACTTCAGTCAACCAGCACATATGCCAGTTTATTGAAATGTATTCAGACGTCACTCAGTCCATCTACAGATCCAATCCAATGGGGTCCAAATAACTAGAACTTCAGTGTACTTGGCAGAGGAAAACACTACAATATCTTAACTTTACCAAACTGTGTTTCTGGCTAACTTAGCCTAGCATAACTTGCATCCAAACTACCCTGATCTTATTGGCATCTTTCCCAGTGAAGTTGATTAGTGGATGCACTAGAAAATTTGGTGGAAGGCATATCTGAAAGAAAGTCAGAGCTACTAAAATCAATAATAAAAAAAAGATAACAGATTATGTGAAGGACATATTTATAGTTTTGATGATTATCAAACTGTGTACAGGGGATACAAGTAATGAAACTGCTGAGGGTTGGATGCCAAAAATATGAGGAGGTGGGGAAAGATCAAATACATACAAGTTGCTCACAAAAAATTCTAAATCTTCAAGATGAGAGAACTCAAATGCTACTGCAAAAGTATGGGGTATGTAGAAGGATGTAAGTGTGTTTTATGATTTGTGCAAGCATAGGCCATTGAAGGTATATGCTAGTAAAAACAAAGTAATGATGTGTGAAGGGAAAGAATGCAAGTACATATTTTGTAAAACCATATAGAGTGAAAGAAAAAATGTACTAAACTATGTTAAAGATATGGAAGAGAAAGACTGGAAGAGGTAGGTGAATTTAAGTATTTACGAACTATCCTGAGTAAGTTTGGTGATACGGAAGGAGAGATGAGGGAGAGAGCAGTACAGGGTCACCGAGTCCCTTAATAAAATAATGAAGGGTGGAGGTGTAAGTATGGAAGTGTAAATAAGATTAAGGGACAGCATAGTAGCATAGTCCTACTGACACTGACCTATACAGCTGAAACTTGGACATGGAATGAGCCACAGGGGTCAAAAATCCAGGTAGTGGAAATTAGCTATTTGAGAGGAACACATGGTATGACTCTAAGCGGGATGAAGAAAGAAATGAAGGGGTGTATGAGAGCTGTGATGTGGCAGGGAATGCAAAAGGAATGAATTGTGGAGTTGTAGCGTGGGTGAGACATGATACTATTTGGTCGTTTAGGCATGTGGAAAGAATGCAAGATGAAGTTTACATGGCGAGATTGATAGTGTGATTAAAGGGGTTACTGTGAGAGGAAGACTACCTGTGATATGAGAAAATGGAATGGAAGAGTACTGGAAGCAGAGAAATGATTTAAGAGTGCATGCAATGGTGTATACAAACAAGGGAGGCATGTAAGGACAGGGTTAAGTTGAGAGACTTTCGGTGTGGCCAAACCCTTCATAGGAATTCCCGGAAGGAATGGGCATCAAATATACAGATAGATAGTAGGATGCTACCTGATACAGGGAGCAAGATCTTGTCTGAGCCCTGTGTCTGAGATTAGAAGAGGAGTGATATCTAAAGTACAACAGGGAATAATAAATTGTTAGATCCTTCAGGAAGGGAAAGGGAACTTAAAAGTATAGTGTGAAGTGCAAATGAGAGGACTGCTCAGGTTTAAGGGAAATGCAAATGCTAAAGTTATTAAGAACTTCGGGCTTTTGGAGGTCTGAAAGCATAGGTAGTGGAATGCATATACTGACACTACTTGGTTTTTAGGTCTGGAGAAATTTAAAAGTGAAACAGACAATGCAAACACTAAAATTTCTAGGGCCTTAGTTATGTGTGATTACTATTTGTGTTTTTATGGAGAGCGAGTTTTGCACTTGTGTTGCCCCACCATCTTAACCTTATATATATATGTACTATGTCTTTACGCATATGTTTGTATGCACACACAGACACCCTCGCCTATGCCAGGTACCCATTCTATCAACCAGCACCTCTGTGTGTGTGTGTGTGTGTGTGTGTGTGTGTGTGTGTGTGTGTGTGTGTGTGTGTGTGTGTGTGTGTGTGTGCGTG
>JAYMFT010173800.1:0-12175 GCA_038088735.1 Panulirus argus
TCTCTCTCTCTCTCTCTCTCTCTCTCTCTCTCTCTCTCTCTCTCTCTCTCTCTCTCTCTCTCTCTCTCTCTTTCAATGAGGGTCAGGTATATTTACATATGATGAGTGAGTATTGTCGAGAGGTGGAAATTCAACTGAAGATGCTAGAAGGTTTGTTGTAGTTGTCTGTAGTTACTTGGCGTGGTGGTTAAAGTGGTTAACTATACATCAGTGAAGCCCAGGTTCGAGTCCTGGTTCGAGCAGTCGGCTCACATTCAAACTAGCCGTTCTGTCTTTCCGTTCTTTTGATTTCTCAATCAAGGTGAGGTAGATTGCAAAGATGAAGGATGTTCTACGATTTTCGTATTTATTCTGTATATTCACATATCTATCAACTCATTTCTTTGGTGAGAAATATCTGCAGACGAGTGCTAAGCTACTTAGACTAATTCATAGTGGAGAGCATATTGGTGACAGTCATAATCATATTTTCATTGTAATTTCAACTTTACTACAACGAATTTCAACGTCTGTAATGTAATATGTATAAGAATATTAAATTTTAAAGAAAATACTTCACACCTTGTGGTGATTTACAAATTCAGTGTCATGTTTTCTCTTTTTCTTTTTTATATTTTTTTTTTTTCTTTTCGGTGAATGAAAACAGACATTGAGGAAGAATAGCCATTATTTCTATGCAAGTGTCTCATTATAAAGAGAAACTCTTAGACTCGTTTGAATACCATATAAAACATCAACTCAGAAACAGACCATGGTGAACATTAATGAAACTCTGTGGAGTTGCAAATGATAGAAAATTGATAAACAATAGGGTTAGCTGAAACAGAAAAGAGAGGTGTATGGATGTTACCTGCAGGGAAGGAGAGCGTGTGACTGGGAGATGTACAAAAGAAAGAAGCAAAAGATCAAGAGGAATGTAAATGGATTGAAAAAGAGAGCAATTGAAGGATACTCACCTTGTCGCCAGACCTCATGAACTTCTTAACACCTTCCTGGAAGCAGAGAATTGAGTGAGTGGCACAGAATAATATATTTCATGACAATTCATGAATGTCATTACCATGGTATTACTTGTTTGGACAATCGATAAGGCTTATCTTTTCAACATGAAATATATAGCTGAACACAAAATGCATGAAAAACTTTACTTAAGGCTTAACAGTGACTAACTTATGACATATTGTGAATAGACAAATGTTAAGAAAAGATCAAATAAGAAGGGGAAAAAGATATTAGTCAATAATATTGCAATTACAGATTCAATAATATCCAGTCAAATCAAAAAGCCAGATGTCTGCATCAACAATCAGGCCCACTCGTATTAAGGGAAAAAGTCACACATTATAACATGAAATGACATTGAGAAAGAAAACGGGATCCATCGACGAAGTCCGCTTTTAGGCCACAAAAACACGATTTGTTGTGTTTTAAGGGGGGACAAAACAATTGATTAACCAACAGATAGAGAGAAGGAAACACTGGCATTATGACTTATGAAATGGAGAGAAAAAAAACATGTTATCAAAGGTAATGCGATTACACATAGAGGTGTTACGGACGTAGTGAAGACAATCCAAACCAAACCACCATACGAGTTTAATTGAACTCAATTGGGTTATATATCTCAGTGGGGAAAGTTATTTTAGACTGTTGGGAGAAAATGGGAAGGGATTTTTTTTATATATATATTAAAAATCTTATTGAGATGAGAGATGGTGAACAGAGATAGGGGCGTGCGCATACTTTCTACTGGTAATTTTTCCCAATCCTTCAGGAAAAAGGGAATCTCACCTTTCCCTCCTGGAAAAGAAAAAATGAGAAACTGATGGAACTCTTGCTAAATAAAAATAAATCATGTGAGAAATATCTATGAAAATTTCTATAAATTATAGAATGCTAAAGACATCAATATAATAAGCAATGGGTCTGCATTATAGCGAGACTCTTTATGCTTAACCTTTTCAGCATGAAGTACGACCCTGGAACATGAAGACACGACTCTTCAGCATGATGGCCTGGACTTTGATCTGACCTTTTAGGTTCAGGTTTAAAGTCACGCCATCATCCCAAAGGGTGGCACCATTTTGCTTTTAAAGGTCGTACCGTCTTGTTCAAAAGGTCAAAACTACATATTACAATCACACATCTTTATGTGGAAAAAAAATCTAATATTAAATCACCCCATGACTATTTTATCATTTGCAAAAACAAAAACAATGTATGTCTATCACATCATGCATTCCTACGACACTAAATTAGTAATGAAACTATCATAGTTGCTCATTTCCCCACGAATATTCAGAGTGCTTTCTCGTGCTTTGCAATCAATCCCACATACAAGCATGCAAAATGGCCAAGTCTTACCACATGTGTAGGGAAGCAGTGGGTGAAGCGAATACTTTTCAAAATCTACGTTTTAATGACAAAGGCTCAAATCTGGTCACTGGATCTATTCAACTACTTACAAGAAATTATGTAAAAAGAATATTTATTTGTTTCTGAAGAAAGTGATACCAGCCGATCGTTATCATTGGTTTATTTTAATATATCTATGATGTATATATATATATAAGCTTAATTAGTTCTTAATGTGTTTCATGAAAGTTTATTTTCTTCTGTTAAGTACTACGTCAAGCTTTCAGTAAGAGCCTATAAATTATGGAGACGTTTTAATGATGTGTCATGGGCCCTATATACTGTGATAGTGTATATGGTCTTAGAATTATCTTTAAAACCTGAAGAATGAGTTAAAGAGTTTTCGGTTGGTGGATGTTGAAGCTTGACGTTGACGAACTTATTGACCCTGGCAATTGATGGGCCTAAAGCCCAAACAACCAACCAATGTTGTGTGACCAAGATTATCAATTAGTTTTTCTAATGTATATCAGATTACATGTCTAAGACAAGTACCTCTATAAGGTTCGGATAATTCTAGATATACAAACATGCTTCTACAAAGTTTGGAAATGTAAAATTAGTTATTCGCTTAATTTTGAACGGTACTTTCTGTCGTCCCATTCTATATTTCAGAGTCTCTGTTCTGTTCAGATATATTCCGTAAAAGAATATCTAAATGACCAGTAAATGTATTCTATATCTTTCGTAATCCATTGCTCTTCAAGGGAATATAAAAGTTTAAATACGCAAAAAAAAAATAAATAAAAAAAACTACTGAAGTCCTCATGTTGTGGATTCTAATGCTGTATATCATTTGTGCGAATCTTGTTACTAAAAGCTGTAAGATGTGGTAAAATGAACGGCAAAAAGTTGTAAATCTGATGTGGATTATTTCTTCCATCTTTGATTGCAAGCTTCTGACCTCAAAAGATCGACAGTAAATCTAATACGACCTTGGATTATATTCATATATGTAATTTCTTGTGGGAACAGGTGTTGTCTAGTCCACCATACACCATATCAATGGGAATTTGAATTATTTTCTGCAAAAATGTTAGTAGATTTCTCTTACATAACTAGAACATGTAAACCACTGTCATTGATATACTTATCACTAATACTGTATATAGAGGGAGGGTTTTTTGGGCCTGCTTTAGGGAGGGATTTGGGAGGGAGGGAAGGAGGGAGGGAGGATTTCTTGTCTCTAGACTGAGATAGAGTTTCTGATGGGAGGGAGGGTGTTATACTTGGAGTCATATAGAATCTCTTTACTTTAGACTAAGCTCTAGTTGGCAGGGATTCAGAATGAGAGGGGAAATGCTTTAACTGCAGAATGAGAGAG
Organism: Panulirus argus; assembly: GCA_038088735.1. Taxonomy (NCBI): domain Eukaryota; kingdom Metazoa; phylum Arthropoda; class Malacostraca; order Decapoda; family Palinuridae; genus Panulirus; species Panulirus argus. The sequence continues at coordinate 3,740 of JAYMFT010173800.1, forward strand.
CAATCCTAGATTGAAGTCAAGAATGAGTGCTTCATCTGTACAGTAACTGAAATTTCTACCAAGAGCAGATCAGGGCGAATTTACCATCTAAAGGACGCAGATAAAAGATGCTAGGTGTCTGTATCTAGATATCACTCTAGAATAGCCGAACATCGGGAGTAATTGAGCTGATTTAAGGCTTTAAATGTTGCGTTGGATATCTTAGAATTTCTAGTATCAGCAATTACCATGGATTTAAGGCAAGTGTAGAACAAGTATTTCTATGGATTTTAGGTCCACCTATAAAAGTCGTCTACAGTCCCTTTAGGCTGCTATGAGCCTATAGCAGAGTTAGATGTGTCTGAATGTGTCCTGCTATGTAGGGAAACCCACTCAAAGTATAAGAGTGTGTGTTCTGATCCACAGAGTAGAAGAGAGTGCAAGTTAGTCATAGCTTTCTAGAATACTAAATCTAGTGCAGAGCTCTAAGGACCTGACTCTGGGAGACAGGGAAAGAAAGGGGTGGGGGTCTTCACTTCGAATTGCTAAGGAGTCTATCATCTAGAATAGAAGGCTCATGAAATCTAGAGCAGCTAGGAGTCTCTAGGTCCTATTCTAGAGTGACACTCAGAGCTTTTTGGGCTAGTTATCCTCTCTAGGGGAAGGGGCAGGAGGACTTACTACTTAATCTCTAAGAGTCTACAAACTTGGGGGGGGGGGGTCGTGGTAAACCACAGTACCTAGAGGGTTTCCTAGACGTCTTAGACTCTACAACTCACACTGGATCCCTTCATCATAGCCTGGCGTTTCTTCTCAGCCTCCTCCAGTCGCCTTCTCTTCTCTTCTTGTTCCTTTTGCTTCCTCTCTGCCTCCTCGCGAAGCTTGCGGTCTTCCTCCGCCCTCTTCTGCTCCGTCAGCTTCTTCTCTTCCTCTGCTCGGAGGACCTGTGGCGATAAGGATGTTGGTCAGTGCACTGATAAGAGGGGCGTTGGGATAAGAAAAAAATGGTAGATAAAAGTACGAATAAAAGATAAATTATTGTACGAATAAGTTGGAGGGTCAATGCACGGGCAAGAATAAATTACATGATTGAAGCTCAATGTATGCATATATGCACAAGTAAACACGACCACAGTTACACCAGTACGTTTTCGTCCAGTACACAAAGGCCTTGAATTACAGATTCACGTACATTCAACTCCACAGTTGTAATGTGGACCAGAAAGACGGACGCAGTTCTTTACAGAGAAAGCTGGGTTCTTTACAGAGAGAAAGAAAGGGCTTATCTATTCCCAGACAAACATGAACAGGGACTGAACCTGACAAATGGGAAAAAAAAAAGGGGGAAGAGAGAAACAAAAAATCTGACATGAAAGGAACAAGAACAGATGTGATGGAAACAACAAGAGCTCCTGTTCCATACCTTCTTTGTGGCTTTGATGTGATAGGAAACAAATTCAGGCTTAAAACGAACAAGAACAGGAATTACGTAAAACAAGTACCGACGTGATAGAAACAAGGACGAGAATGATACAAACAACAGAGACCGTGACAGAAACAAGGACAGTGATTGTAACAGGACCAAACGTTACGTGACCAAGATCCCCTCCTCCTCCTCCTCCTCCTCCTCTTCTCCTCCTCCTCCTATTTCTCCTCATCCTCTTCCTTACCTTCCTCTTGGCTTGCTTGTCCTTGAGCTTCTTCAGTTCCTCCTCCTCCTTGGCTCTCTGCTTCCTCCACTCGGCGATGTACTCAGCCAGCTGCTCGTCCAGCTCAGACATCTTCATCTGCTGGCGGTTCTTGAGGAAGTTGGCCCCCTCATCTCCCCTGGGAGTGCCAAGGGGAAGGACGTCAGTGCCACGATGGTGGAGACGGGTGCCACATGCATAGGGCTACTCACACACACACACACACACACACACACACACACACACACACGACTAAACCAGGTACCCATTTATCAACCACTCTCAAAGGGAGGATGAATACTTGGGTTGGCTATGGGACAACAGCCGCGCTCGGGCTTCGAGCCCTGGGGGGGGGGGGCGTGTGTGAATCATGTTCAGCGACAGTGAGAAGATAAAATTCTCACCCCAAAAAAATAATCATTTACATCAGCGTACAGTACTCACAAAATTTAACACTTGTCATTCACACCCACTCGCTAAAATCCCTTAAATAATTTTCTCATCTATGACTAAAGTAAAGTCTCGTCTAATTCTGTTTCTAGATAAATAGGTCTATAAATAGATAGTTATCATGAAAGATATAGAAAGCCATCAAGAGTATAACTTATTCTATGTCAATCAAGGAGTATAAGATTTCCAAAAATCTACGTTATTTCTTTACGTATAGATGATTCGACTTAGGTTCATTAAAAGTCTTGTTTGAACTGAAAATAGAGAGAAAGATTCACTTACTTCTTCCTCCTCCTGCCATGTTGCCAAGACGTAGACAAGAATGGGGGAAAGAAGAACACAGTAATTAGTTAATGTCCATCATACTATTCTAAGTATACTTGAAACTTTTCATCATACTTGAAACTTATCAATTTGTATGTGTGGATAATAATTCTGCTTTCTTTTTAACATTCTTAATATTTTGACTGTCGACTAAGATGTACGTGGATGACACTATTGTTTTCTCTTTTATCTTAATGTCTTGAAGAAAACTGGATACATAAGGGGATCAAAAAAATTTGGGAGGGAAAACTTTGGGAAATAATTACACGTTGGTGGATTATTGTCTCTACGGGGGGAGGTTCTCCTCTGTCAAAAATTACTTGAAGGAGATTCAACTCAAGTTGTTTAAGTGACCATTGGTAAGGGTTAACAAAAAAATGGTTAGCAAAATTTTTAAAAATTAGTTCATGGTGACAAAAAGAGTGAAAAGTAAAAAAGAAAAAAGTGCAATAACCATCAATGCAGAACGCATGAGTCATAGATAAGGACGAAAATCTCAAGACATAAGTTAAGAAATCAGAAACCGAACAAAGAAAAAAAAATTGGGAGAGAAACGGCAGATTTAAAAGTTACAAAACAAAAGTGCTTTTGGTAGTGTCATTCTTTAGAGAAAAAACAAAAAGAAGAGACATAAGGTCCTTAGTGGATGAATAATAGATAGCCATTTATGTTGGCTTTTAATAATGTTGATCTGAGCTTACGAACTACCCTGGTCATGGAGAGGGAAAGAGTTACAACACAAATATATGACTAACACAACAAGTGAGTGTTGCTGAATAGAAACAATACGGGAAGAACCTTTGGCATGTCGTAAGCTCATCCAACCCAAGATGCTTTATGGAAATACAGTTGAATTCCTGTAAACAGTTACGATACGTTTTTTGTTCATAAAGTTCAACTTTAAGTTACATGGGGGAAATCATAGGGTATTTTAGTCAGGGCTCAGTCTCAGAACATGCTAAAAAGAAAAAGGGGGAGGGGGTGTGGTTATTCCATCATCAACTGATTGGTCGAATTATCAGCTGACGCAACCAATCAGCAGAGCTGAATCTAAGGAGCCTGGCTGTAGATCTTTTACGTACTTTCTGCAAAGAAAAGTGAACAATACGTAGTTAGTTTCTACCTACTGAAAGAATGTGAAAAAAAAAAGATTATTTACTATTTGTCTATCTATCTATCTATCTATCTATCTATCTTTCTATCTATCTATATACATAGATAGCTAGTTAGATAGAGAGATGAAAATTGAATATACCACTCAAAAAAAAAAACTAGAAGAGGAACTAACACTCTTACAGGAACTGAATTTCTATGTTAACTCTCTACTAAAGTTATAAGGATCTAAGCTGTGGGTGAAAACAGTGAATCTGGAACTCTAAAGGCTTAGATAACGTCAGCAGTAATGTTAAATATAGCTAGAAAATAGCGCTGAAGGAACTCAATCCTCTAAGAATCCACGGAATATTTGCTGTCTATGGAGTTCCTCCAGTCATATGGCCTTATGACCACTACAAGGGGCGTCTAGAGAGTCACAAAAACAGAATTGCTCACAAACACGACAGGAAAAAGAAGAGGATTGAAATCAATACACAGTAGAAATAAGAATGGATAAACATAGCAGGCAAACTTGGGAAACACTAATTGCATATCTTGTCTCCTGACACATGTGATTCATTCGATACGAATCAGATACATATGCGAATAAATCTACATGTGTAAGGCACCAGTACAAATCAAATCACTTTCAAACAGAAATCAATCATTGTAAGGAGGACGATCACATTTGCATAAAAGAAAATGGGGAAAATAATGCAAATAACAACATATGGAAGTTAGTCTAGCTTCGAAGTATGAGAGGAAGTGTAGCCGAACCAATCGAACCAATATGTTTTGATTCGGTTTGGGAGGAATTGAAACCAATCCAAGTGAACCATTATGCTTCGGTTTGGTCTCAGAGGAATGGAAACTGAACCAAGATGCTTCGGTTCAGCCTGAGAGGAATTGATACCGAACCAAGTGAACCAATTTTCTTCGCTTCGGTGTCAGGGGAACTGAAACCGAACCAAACAAATTAATTTTCTTAGGTTCGGTCCGGAAGGAAGTGAAACTGAACTAAATGAGCCAAGCTGCTTCGGTCCGGTTTGACAAATTTAGACCGAACCACATCTATTAAGTTCCTTCGATTCGGTCTGAAAAGGACTGAAGCCGAACCGAACGACTCAAGATGCTTCGGTTCAGTCTGAAGGCCAAACAGTATCTAAATTGGACAGACTAAGACGTGCACTTGCATATCATGCTGCAATAGGAGGTCGTTTGTCCTGGGCAAAAAAGGAAAACAAAAATTAACGAGTATGCTTAAGAATGCAACTATGCGAGAAAAAAACACTTGTACATATGAAGCTTCAGGTGCACATGAAGTACTCATGTGTCCATAAAGATTCTTGTGGACAAGTATCGGGGTGGAAGACATCTGCAGCTATTGCATCTTCAAGAGGTCAATTGATACGCCTGGAATTACTGGTAAAACGTAAACTTTCTTTAAAAAACGACTCCAATATTAACGAAGGAGCGTTACGCTACTGATTACTGATGGGGAGAGAGTTAAACGTGTTGTGAAGGTTCACAAGGTTTCCGATTGCATTACTGTAGCCAGAGAGAAATCAAGAAAATTATTACAGTCCGTCTGCAAGAGAAAAGCGAGAGATCGGTGAAGAACGCGAGTATAAAAGTTGGTTAGATCATCGGCGTTCGCTGTAGTTGGTTAGGTTTTGATTAGAAAGCATCGGAGAGATTAACTGGGAGATGTTAGAATTCTTTTACTTTTAGATGTCTACAATGCTGACGCAAGTTCCTGGGAAGATGCGAGAATTGTTAACCTGTAATAGTTTCAGTGTTAATGAGTATAATGAGGTTAGAGGTCTTATTATTCTTTCCCTTATGGAAGAGCTAACATCTTGTACATAGAGTGTGCTTAGTGGCACAAGGCTGGCTAGTGGCCAGTCTCACAAAGTGGGCTCAAGGTTGGGATGTTTGAAAAGCATAAATTGATCATATTCTTTTCCTTTAGTTTTTCTTCGCATACGACAAGAACTTGTCTGATATCAGCTGTCCCACTCTCAGATTAAATCCAAAAAGATGTTGGATCTCAACCAGTCATAGTTAGCTGCTGTGTTTTTAGCTCTGAAATGCAGATAGTTATCGTTTTGTTAGTTATCTACAGTCTTCAGTTAAGTAATTAAAGTTGGAACCATGAAGTTAGCAGTGCAGCGGGTGTTAACAGAAACCCTCGACTCTTTTTTGTTTTTCTTATTTTCTTTTTCATTTCTACTGGCAAGAGTTTTTTGTCTGAAGAGGTCTTGTATGGGCTGATGGCTTCCAGCAGTGTCGGAAGTGGTGAAACAAGAGGCATTAATACTCTTCAAAAAAAAAAGAAAAGAATAACGTGCGAAATACTGAAGAAGCATTGAGTACACTTTATCTACGTGGTAGCTACGCAGAAAGAGAGAAAAAAAAATTATATGTATACAACGAAATAAAAGACATTCAAAATAACAATAAGATCGCAAAATGAAAAAGTGATCTTGAAGGTACATGATCTGGTCTTGACTTACTCCTCCTCTTCTGCATCTTCCCTTATCTTTTCTTTCACTTCCTCTCGCACTTGTTGAGTCTGTTGCTCTTCATACTCGCCTTCCCCCTCACTTCCTCTGTAAAGTGTGTATGTTGAACAAGATATCGACTGAAGGCCTTTTGTTGGAGGGGAACGCCTTCTGGGAAAGATGTTTCACAGGCCTTCTGTGGGGCGGAACGCTTTTTGGGAGGGTCTCAAAAGCCCTTTGTGGGAGGGAACGCCTTCCGGTAGGGTCTGAAAGGCCCTTTTTTTTTTTTCAGGAGGGGGCAACGCCATCTGGGAGGGCCTTCAACAACATATTGATTTAGAAGAGATTTTTTTATGGTTTGTGCTTGTTTAGGAGTTTTGTAGTCGCATACATATAGTTATATTTGAATGTTAAGTCTCGTGTGTTGGTCAGGAAAAGAGCCTTCCCTGTCCAGGGTTTCTGGTGATCGAGTTTATAGACCAAGTAAGTTATCTTCTGCTTAGAGGCCAAGGTGGGCGATGCTTAATGTATATATATATATATAGCTTCGGGGGAAGGCAGGGGGGAGGAACCCATGCATAGGGTAGACTATACACCATGGTGATAGGGTGATTCAGACACCTAGCAGGCAGGGTTGGCATCAACAGATTAAGGAGCACTTGGGCAGCTAAGGGATCCAAACAGTAAGGACAAATTCCATGTAGGGAGATCCAACAAAAGGGAACATGTATACTCCAGGCCCCATATGCCTCTACTGTACACAGAGACACTGAAGACAAAAAAGAAAAACTACTTCTACTTTGAGCTACTCGCTCAAAAAATTCTTTAGGTGGAACTATCCAAAGACATAAAATCATGAATTTCACAAGCCTTTAAGAAACATGACCTCCGCCAGTCCAGTTGATATTTCTAGTTTGAACAAAAAATTTGATATGCAAGACCATCACACTAATGGATCTTATAAATGAGATCTATTCGTAAATTTAACTAATGTGGAATTTCTGATTTAGGGATACCATTCTGACTCATAGGAACTGGTGACTAGGTTACGTTTCCTTAACGTTCCAAAAACCCTCAAAAGAATGGAATGGTAAACAAGTAAGAAAAATAGATTTAACCTAAATCATTAGATTTATTTTACAATACTGGTCCAGTTTAAGTCTTTTGGGTTATCGAATCAGTGAGTATTCTCAGTCTGTACTCTTATGGCAGTTTAAAGCTTTGACCGTGGGATATTCTCAGTCTGTGAGCTCCGGGTAGTCTCAGTCTGTGAACTTTGAGTTACTTTTTTTTTTCTTTTTAGCGTTTAGGGCATTCTTAGCATGTGTTTTTATGACATTCACTGTCTGTGTGCTTAGCATATCCGCAGTCTGTGATCTTAGGGCATTCTCGGATTGTAAGCTTAGAGTATTCTCAGTCTGTGTGCTTAGAGCACTCTAAGTCTGTGAGATTTAAGGCATTGTCAGTCAGTGGAATTAGGGCAGTACCGGTCTGGGAGTCAGTCTGTGCTTAGAATGCTCAGTCTCTGAGAACTCAATCATCATATTCTTCAATGTATGGATTTCATAGTCATAATGAAGTGATTCAGGCGGCATACTCATTAGAATAAGGCCTCAGTCATCATATTGAGGTGATTCGATCATCGTATTCATCAAAATAACAAATCAGTCGTTGTAAGTTGGCGATTCACTTATCATTTGCTCATAGATTTAAATAGCTACTAGATTTAAGGGATTTTGGAACGTGGTTAAAGCTAACGGGGTCTAGACGATGTAGGAACTGCAGGATCCCGTTGCAACATCTGGATATTTGCGTAGGACTTTAAAAAGAAAAAAAAATCCTCCATCCACAGTACTTACTCGGCATCCCTGAAAAGAAGAAAGTTGTTGTCAATTGTTGGAAGATAAAAGAATTTGGTATTTTAGGTCACTATCACTCAGTAAAATATGTCCACAATATGTTTTACAAATTCAGCAATATTTTGTTTCTTTTTATTCTATAGTTTCTCGATAAAACGTTCAATTTGTCAGAAGAATAAAGCACAAAAGAAATATTCAGAGCTGGAAACGTTTGTCTATTTATGTGATGATTGATACAAAAGCTGAAGACGTTAGTGTAGAAAAAAAAAATCATAGGTAGAGTGTTACAATGAACAAAACAGAAGGAATTCAGAAAAATAGATATATGTTACGTAGTTATTGTTTCAAAGAGCTACAAGAGATGTGAAAGTACAATGCTGATAATGTAAGAAGACTAAGAGACTTTAATTATAACAACAAACAAATCAACTTGTACATAGTTTTATGAAAAAAAGAAAAAGACTGGATAACATAATCATGAAAATAATATGAGAAGTTTCCAGATGGTAATATATATATATATATATATATATATAT
>JAYMFT010173811.1:0-12175 GCA_038088735.1 Panulirus argus
ATATATATATATATATATATATATATATATATATATATATATATATATATATATATATTCTCCCTCTGACACAGCCTTCAGAACTTTCAGCACCTTTCGAAACTACTATGGCTTTTCGACTTTATAAATACGTATATATATTTTTTTTCTATCAATCAGAGATCCGCTGTAATACAATCTTTGCCTCAGGAGACTCTAAAATAAATAAATAAATAAATGACAGGAAAGAGACGAATCACTTTTCAGTATTTTCATCCCATGACCCTAATGGATCTCGTATTACACCTTGGCACGCTGCCGCTTACAACACCGACTAGCTATCAAAACTCTGTCTGACGTCCACCATAAAGTAATTCACGTTAATACATTGAGGTACTGAGGTTAACTGACTTCAGCATTACTTTGGTTTTGCTCCCGAGAGCTGGCTGCTTGTGTGCCGCCCGCTACTAGCCAGACCACGCAATACTTGGCAAGCTACTGCGTCACATTACTGTGTGGCCATCGACAACTCGAGGGTGGGCCGTTTTGATACCTGCTTCTTTCCCTACACGTCGAAGCTCTGGAACTCTCTACCTTCTGATGTCTTTCCCAATAACTAAGCCCTGGCTCATTTCAAAAGACAGGTTTATCACTTTCTCAAAAATTCGTAAATACTTTCCCTTGTCTTTTCTTTTTCCCCTTTCATAATTCTCTCGATATTTCGACTGAGGCCAGGCCTTGATGCGGACTTGGGTCAGAGACTGGAGCCTTCAACGTAAAGACAAAAGATAACGGGATAACTGGGTACAACAGGAGGGCACCTGTCACTCACCCTTACCCCAGTGAAGTAATGATGATAATAATAAATGATAAAGGGTTTGATAAATCACCTACAGCCAAAGGCTGAAAACAGAATATAAAGTGTCCATAAACATGTGCGGGAGGAGAGAGAGAGAGAGAGAGAGAGAGAGAGAGAGAGGGAGAGAGAGAGAGGGGAGAGAGAGAGGATGTTCAGCAAGTCGGACTTTACACATTCAACAAGGGTAGGGGTCACTATTCACAATGGATCGGATGGGATTGCTCTTGAAGTGGCCTACGAGCTCGTGTGACCGCCCTGCAGCTGTGGCGCCGAACTGCAACTCGGGGACGAGGGATCTCGGATGGCAAGAGCTGACGGTGGAGATATGGTACGACAACCTCTTGCTGAACTGTCGGATTGAGGGGAGGGAGTCAAGTGGTTGTAGGAGAGAGAGTGACAAGAGATCTCGTGAGGCGAGCGTCATTTGAAAGGGAGTGGGAAAAGGGGGCCAAGAATGATCTTTGATGTCCTTCTCTGCACCTTTTCCAATCGCCCCTCTTGTGAAGCAGAAAAGGAGGGAGATATAATAGCTGAGTAGACGTCCTTGAGTCCAAGTTCAAGGATGCCCTGTGTCTTCCGAGTCAACAAAGAATGCTGAAAAGACATCTGGTAAATTTGACGATTGCAGTGACGCGTTTCCTCCGGCTTTATTCATCGTCTTAATTGACGCCGAGAGGCTCGCTGGAATGAACAACCAAGATGGCTTTGGGGGCCTAGCGAGACAGCAGCAGGGGTTGGGGCTCGGGTTAGGAAGCGAGGCTAGCGTGCAAGGCTACGGTTTTGGCTTGACTGACGCTGGTACCAATGGCAGAGTCGAAGTGGGTACTTCTGTCCAGCAGGTGTATCCGACAGGAGGTCATTTACACAAAGAGGAAGCTGAAGGGTCCAGTCTCTTGTACCCTGTCGGACACCACCGGTGAGGGACTGGAAAGTGGGAGATGGTGCCCCTCGGAAGCCTGACGACACCCACTGAGGAAGTCAGCAAGCCAGGGAGTGAGACTTCTCAGCAGCCCCAAAGCTGAAGGCTTTGTTCATTACTGAGTTACGGATGAATCAGTCGAGAGCTTTGGTGAAATCAGTCGAAGGTGAGAGAGAGCCTCAGAAGTCCTGCGTCTTCCTAAGGTTGCGTTTGATTGAGTATAGGAAGCTGGCGAGGTAATGGGAGATAGAGGAAGTCTTCATTTCAACAAACTGCCGAGAGACTATGGTACTTGGAACTTCTGTGGAAACCCAGATAAACAGAAGGCTTTTACAGAGCAAGATGTGGGCTGGGTCGATGATGCTGAGGGCACTTCCTCAATGGTACTAGACTATAACAGCGAGAGACTGTGGGCTTCTTGGCTTCGACACTTGGGAAATATATGAAGCCTCCCAGACTGTGGGGCCATTTGAATGATGCAAAAAAGCATCGACGACTGAGCAAAGAAGGAAGGAAGATCTCTGTCAAGTATCGTAAATAAGCCAGTGGGTGTAGTTGGGCGCTTTACCTTGAGATTTCGTAGGCCGTCTGGCGACATTCTGAATCACTTCATTGTTAGCTTAGGTTAATGTCCTTTGTTTCAAGCGGCCTGATGCTACGCCAAAATTTCTCAAGGTCAGAAGTGCCCCAGGCATCCATTCTCCAGAAACTCCTGCAGCTCCAAGGCTACGCTGCCTTCAGCAGCAGGGAAATGTTGGACTACTTGCGAGTGATGAATTTCTCGACGAGGATGTGTCCCCTTTCGTCAAACGACGATGACAAAGACTCACCAAAAGTGACTTTTCACTCGCGGTGTAACCACAGACAGCCATAAACCTCATGAAACATAGAGACACAGACAAAACCATTCACAGACAACAGAGTCAATCCAAGCCCTTAGGGAGGCCATCACCAAGCCAATAATTGAAACAAGAAAAATAAGCAGCAAACTGGTATTTCTACTTCAACACGAACCGCAACAGAAGTTGCACCTAACTCTGGCAAACAGTAAAGGATATTTACATTCTCCGCTTCACTCGAACCCCCTCACACGAAGCATTGCTCAACCCATGCAAAAAATCTCGTCTTCTAATGAACACACAATGTATTCTATTAAAACAATACTAAAAATATCAGCTCAAGGCCTGCCACATCCCCTGACAGTACAATGATGAAAAACCTACTGAAATTCCACCTTGATACAATTGCTCGTCCACCCTGCGCTTCTGCTCTTACTCATTATACTGTTAAAGCTCTAAAGAATTCCTCTGCAATAGACTTTGACAACATATGAGACTTCCACGTAACAAACTTAGGCCCAATACCAATCCACGTACTCAAAGACATCTTCAGCAACCACTTTTGACTATACAACAAAATCCCACACATTTAGAAACTTGCCAGCACATTACCCATCCTGACGCTTTTCAAAACCCTCCCATCTACCACTTCCTTCCACACAGCATATAGCTTCATACTTAAACACTCTGTTATCACACTATGTATAAACCTCACGCAGCACATTCTGGATGGCTAGAACCAATCACTCTCCTGTGCAGCATCAGTGAGACTGGACGTCAAGAAAGCATCTGACACTATCCCCTGAGATTTCCTCACACAGAATGGTTGGCCGGCTTCATAGCCAACCGGCTGGGTCATCCTGAATGGCTACACTTCTAAAACGCTCAAGCTCTACAACAGAGTCTCCTGTGAAACGTTCTCTTCTCCAACCCTCTCCAATCTCTTATTAAATGACCTTGTATCTTCTACAAATAGCAGAGTGAAGTCCTCTCATATGCGAATGACCTCTCGATTACATCACTACACAGCAACACCACACAAAACAACAACAAACAATAATAATAATAATAATAATAACAATAATAATAATAATAATAATAACAATAATAACGATAATAATAATATAATAATAATAATAATAATAATAATAATAATAATAATAATAATAATAATATTGATGATAATAAATACTTCATCATTTATATAAGATGAAACCTGTCTTGTATATTTTCCGTAGTACAGAAGGCAGAAAAGAAATTTTATCCAACAGAATATCTATGATACAATATAAACACAGAACTAAAAAGATATCAAAAACATTTTAAACCTAACTTGACTCACGTCCATCATTGCCAAATTTGTAACCTACATTTGATGTCTGCCTTGTACAACACTACATCATGCAACTAACGTTCTGTCTAGCTTTAAACAAAACCTCTGTATTCCCACAGCTATCCACCGTCATTCTCTTAGCTGCTGACTCAAACGAGTCCATCTTTCACCCTCACATCATCTTGAAAGGTCAACCACACCCACTCAATACTAGGCGTCGCATCCGACACTTCGCTCCCCACATCACAGACATCGACACAAAATCTATAAACTAAGTGGCCTTAGGAAACTCCTTGCCACCAGTTTTAGACTGGAAACTGAATCCTTTTGGATCCTCTTCAAACAATATCTTGGCTCCACGCTATTCTACGCCTCACCTGCCTAATCACCAACCCTTCCAAAATCAACCTATGAAGGTTAAGAATCACACAGAACAGAGCATTCAGAACAATCACCGGCTGCTTTGCAACCACAAACACCCTGGACATTGGAGCAAAAATGCTTTCAGTTCCTACAGTCCCTCCTCAACAGGTTGGGCGGCAACCACTTTTGTACAGCCACACTGGCCCGTAACAGTCACCCGTCACCTAAGCCTAGTCCTGGGCCACCAATCCACAAGAAATACACCCGTCGGAACCCACACTCCCCCAAGCGAACGTTTGTCACAATTCCTCGTCTGTGTTTTGGACGCCCGCTATTTCTGCAACGTTGCAGAGATCGATGGACCATATGCTACGACCCATCTTATGTCCAAGGAGACGCAACTTGCGCAAGCCGAAGTCACGGAATACCTCTCGGTAGGTGGGCGTGGCTGACTTCCCAGGCGCTGCGGGAGCCTCATAAAAAAAGGTCTTGTGGTTTGTACGGTATAAGTTATGTATGTATATATGTATAAACAGACAGAAGCAAAAAATTCTCTATCGTTTACGTTACAATATTCAAAAAGAACAACTTCAGCAACGTGTCAACACTCCAGTTCAACTCAAATTTACTCGGTGTGTTTCGAGTGGGGTGCGGTTCCTTTTTCCTGCCAGCCCCACTGTTGAAACCTAGTATACACCACCACTGAGAAAAGGTCATTTGTTCTATCCCAATTTTTTAAGCGCGGTGGTAGAGGCCAAAGAGTTAGTTCATAGGGCAAGCCATCTTGCACACGGGTCGTACCGTCGCGCTCAAGCGTCGTACTCAAGGGTCGTACCGTCGTGCTCAAGGGTTGTATCGTCGTGCTCAAGAGTCGTACCGTCGTGCTCAAAAGTCGTACCGTCGTGCTCAAGAGTCGTACCGTCGCGCTCAAGAGTCGTACAGTCGTGTTCAAGGGTCGTCTCGTCGTGCTCAAGGGTCGTCTCGTCGTGCTCATGAGGGCTATATTCTCACTCCTCGGCAACTGCGTATTACCTGACCATGTCAGTCTTTAAGTAGAATTCATCATCTATACACACGCGAAATAAAGCATAAAATAATATAACATAGCATAACATAGTATAACAGAGCATAACATAATATATCATAGCATAACTTGAGTTGAAGAGATTCGAAGCCGAGGCGAAGGTGGATCACACAGGCGCGAAGGTTTTTTTTTCATTCGAGCCCCAGCAACTAAAATCTGAACCCCTACTTTTTCTTCCATTATTTCTGCCGTGATAACATTTTCTTTTGTTTACAAATCATTTTAAGAAACTTTATACAATTCCAGTCATGCAGACAGCTCAGCATGAGGTCTCATTTCCCTCGCGAATGTAAATTTTGAAACCAAAACAACGCTCCGAATCGCTCCAAAACAGCTTCGTTTGCAAGTGTGTGCAAACAGCCGGCATATCTTAGTGTTCTCCAATGCATCGATGTCTCTTGAAAGCCGCGTTGACAATACTTCCTCACCACAACCGCGCGCTGGAGAAGGTGAGAGTGGGAAGAGTGAGAGTGGGAGAGATCTGCCAGTACTTCCTGCCTTAACGTCCGGACGATGACCTTGAAACCATCACACTCTCGCTCTCATACACACACACTCACACACACAGACGCCCTCCTATATACGAGTCTTCTTTATTTGAGAGACTTACGAAGGGTTTCCTATACTGAATCCCCTTCATGGCGAGGATCTGACCCTATTATTGATGTGATTCGACGCTTTTAATGCGAGAAATTGATCCTTTGAGAACGTAGACTCAACCTGATAATAGACGATTGAGATGTTATCGTACTCGGAGGAAATGAGTCACCGTACTCGAGAGGGGGGGGGGGGCGCATTGCCATCGTAGAGGCGGTAAGTTATCATACTCCGGGAAAACTTATCGTACTGGAGGGTCGGTAATGTTCTGGATGATTTGTTAAGCCTACTGTCCTCTGGATTTTTCTTATCCTGCCACACTGACGATGGAGAACCTTCCTAATTTCCCTCTCTTTGTCTATCTTTCCCTCAAACTACCCACGAGAAGCCTCCAGTCGCCTATCCCTTCTGTAAGCAATCAAAACAGACCCGTATTTCTACCTACAGCCACTTTGAACTTGGACGTCTGCCTGATTATTCTTCTTTCAGATCGGCGTTCAAAGAGGGTTGGTACACACCTCCCCGTCTGATCATCTTTAAGGAAATCAATACATCGACCGGATGAGAAGCTTCAGACTGGAGCTCGACACACCACAAACTCTCCAAATTTGCATAGTCTTAGAACAAGACAGTACAGAACGCTAAGTTGAACGTATAGTTACGATCATCGTCTTAATCTACGTCAGTACGTCGACACGTTAACGAGATCCTGCCATACCTGACTGACGAGACATGTAGGAAATCGGTCTACCGTCACATGATTAGTAGAATTATGTCCAAGATCCCTGCAGGACAATATTAGCTGCACACTACATCGTCAGGGCTCCTGTAAGAGGGGCGAGTACAACATCGTCAGAGCTACCGTAGGAGGGGCGAGTACATCGTCGTCAGCGCTATAGGAGGCGAGTACATCGTCAGAGCTACTACTTGAGGGGCGAGTACAACATTGTCAGAGCTCCTGTAGGAAGGGCGAGTACAACACCGTCAGAGTTACTGCAGGAGGGGTGAGTACAACATCGTCAGAGCTACTGTAGGAGAAGCAAGTACAACAACATCGTCAGAGCTACTGCAGGAGGGGCGAGTACAACATCGTCAGAGCTACTGTAGGAGGGGCGAATCTTGTGAGATTAGGAAGGTCCTTCACGTCTTAGTTTATACCCACAAAGGGAGAAAGGGTGCACCAGGGCGCTGGGGAGGGGTCTCTTCGGGGTTCCCCTGCAGGTGCCGGTGTCTCTTCGGTTCCTCTGTAGGTGGTGTGAGCTCACGGGGGCTGAGGCTTCCTACGATTCTCTACGCCTCGTAAGGTCCCGTTGGCACATCTACGAGTGTCCGGGGTTGCCTAGGGTTCCCTACGGACGCTGAGGTTGCACTTTGGCGCTGATGGGGTTTCTGCTTGTCCACCTAAAAGTCGTGGGGGTTTCCCTGGGTTTCCATTTCTAACCTGTATGCACTGGGGTGACAGAGTTGCTCTGCGAGTGATGAGTGTTCGTAGATTTCCCTCGGTTAATGGGGTTCCATGGGTGATGGGTGCTTCTCCCTTCCTGTAGAGATGAGGAAGGGGGCCCGAAGTTCACCCCACAGGGAAGGGCAATCCCAATATTCGTCTCTGAGTGATGAAAAGTCCACTGGTTCCCTCAACCCACTTCAGCACGTAGTGTGGTTCATGAGGCTTCTCTATAGGTAGTCTCTAAGCTCTCCAGTAAGTAGCAGGTCAATGAGTTCCCCCCACAAATGGTGAACCACATGCTATTTCATTTTCAGTGACAGGTTATCCTCGCGTGTGCGTGTGTGTGTGTGTGTGTGTGTGTGTCTGTGTGTGAGCATGGATGGGTCTGTGCCTTCGTCTGTGTGATCTGGGGTCTGTGTAGTAAGCTTGGGTCTTCTTCCCCCGTGCCCCCTGACCCGTGGTACAGAGAGGGCCATCAGAATATTAAGGTGTGAGACAAATATGAGACATACCGGCCCATCCCAGCTTGACTGTAATCTGAGATATCTTTTCAAGACAATATTTTTCTCTGATCATCTCTCGCGAGAAAGGTAGATGACGTCGCCCACTTGAGCACGACGGTACGACCCCTTGAACGCAACGGTACGACCCAGGAACACGACGGTACGACCCTTGAGCACGACGGATACTGATGGCATGACCTTTGACCTGAATCAAACTGTATAAACTTTGTTCATCGCATTATCCAAATTATATAAACTTTGATCATCGCGTTAATAAAACTATATACACTTTGTTTCTAGCGTCAATCAAACTATATAAATTTTAACAGGTCATGTGAGGTTTGGTTGACCTGGTGTGAGGATGTTTGAATCGTCAGGTCATACGGGTCAAGGTGACCTGGTGTGAGGATACTCTTGAGTTACCAGGTCATGTGAGGTCGGGTGACCTGGTGTGAGATGATGCGTGGTCAGCCAGTCACCTCCTCTGCTCCTTCTCCCTTCCTCCAACATTGCTCCCTTCTCCTCCCCCATCACGTTTCCTTCCCCAACATTGCTCCCTTCCCCTCTCCCATCACGTCTCCTTCCCCAACATTGCACTCTTCTCGGAGCTCTCCCATTATGTCTTCTTCCTCCAACATTGCTCCCTTCTCCTCCCCCATCACGTCTCCTTCCCCAAGACTGGTCCTTTCTCCTCTCACATCACGTCTCCTTCCCCAACACTGGTCCCTTCTCCTCTAACATCACGTCTCCTTTCCCAACATTGCTCCCTTCCCCTCTCCCATCACGTCTCCTTCCCCAACACTGCTTCCTACCCCTCCCCTATCGCGTCTCCTTCCCCAACACTGCTTCCTCCCCCCCCCCCATCACGTCTCCTTCCCCAAAAATGCTCCATTTTCCTCCTCATCACGTCCCTTCCCCAACACTGCTCCTTTCTCCTCCCCCATTACATCTCCTTCCCCAACACTGCTTCCTATCCCACCCAAATCACTGATGTCTCTCTCTCCACCTCTCCCGACCAAGACCCGAAAGTGACAAGGTCATCATCGGCGGCAGCACGAGTCTCCCTCCCTCCCTCACTTCCTGTAGGGAGAAACCCGTCCGCCCCACCGAGCCACACGGAGACGCTTAATAAAGGCGCAAGATGACTCGCTCGGCCAAGGGCTGGCTGCCATTACCCCACCAATCCTAATGTCAACTCGCCATCTGCGGGGAACTTCCGCAATTCCTGGTGTTCGACGATGCGAGCGCGGACTCCCAGGGACGGGACTTGCTTATGCAAGCCAGTGACACCACACTACGTCCTTTACACCTATTCCGATCCTCCTTTGTTTATAGACTCAAGTGGAACCCGTTTTCATTGCTCCCGATGCTATTTTATTTTTCTTGGACGATAAGTGTACTTGAATCTTATATCTGATGCTCTTTTGTTGATCGCGGGTTCTGTTGACACTGCTCAGATACTTGCGCTTATACTCACATATTTATGGTAGCTAATGAGCTACCTGGCTGTGTTTACAGACTGTCCCTTGTTTGGATTCCAGTCGTTCATGGCGTTGAACAACGTTAGCCTTACAAATGAGGCTGCGTTATGATCCCTCACGCTCACTCGTTTACATTGGTTTCCAAGACTAATTGGATTTTTTTTGGTATTTCGTCACCAACTATGTGGTGTTTATTTCGAATGGTCTAAGTCATTGTTTTTTTTTTTTCCTTCAACTCCTGATGCTCATTTATTTTGTTATGGAAACAAATGCTAATCTCGAATCGCTCATGGTCGCTCATTCTTTATAGTTTTACTTCAGCACAACTTC
This sequence comes from Panulirus argus, assembly GCA_038088735.1. Taxonomy (NCBI): domain Eukaryota; kingdom Metazoa; phylum Arthropoda; class Malacostraca; order Decapoda; family Palinuridae; genus Panulirus; species Panulirus argus. The sequence continues at coordinate 9,735 of JAYMFT010173811.1, forward strand.
TTGTTCCTTGATAAAATACTAATTCACAGTTACCCTAACACACTTCTCTCCTTTTAGACGTTGATTTATATAACATTAGGTTCCTTTATATCATTAAGACATTCATTCAAAGTAAGGTTTGCATTCTCATAGAATCAAGGATAAAAAGCAATGCGAGATACTAATGGTACTTCTGTTCTCCAGGTAAAGCCACTCTTAATATTTTTCCACCATTTAACCCCACTTTTGGCGAGTCCAACATCCCTTTATCTCCAAAGGCACCTCTTCCAACTCCTCTGTACCTTCTCTACAATCTCTTTTCGTGCGGTCCAAAAATCACATCTCTGTCTCCCTCTCTGGACGCAAGCAAGGACATAACTCCTCATATTCTATAGCGAAATCCTTCTATATTGCCCATTGAAGTACAATGATACGAAGAACGCTTCCAAATTTGCCATTGTACTGCCCACTGAAACCTCGAATCGTAACTCGTACAAAATCAGGAATGTTTAGACCCTTCAAACAGTCCACCAAAGATCTTCGACGAATCTCTCCTCAACTCTTCCACAAAATTAACGCCACCAAACGGCAGAACCAAAAAAATAAATCACCACCACTACCAACAACATCGCCAACAAAATCCTCACAACAAAATTGCCAGTGACAACAATCGTGCAACCACGGACAACAAGACCACTTGACGGCAAAATCATCGCCAACAGCGGTACCAGTGACAGCACCAACACAATCACCAACAACAAGCAGAACCACCACCTCCATCACCAACACTAGCAGCACCAGAACCATCACAAACATCTCCACCAACAACACGACATCAGTGGCATCCCCAACAAAAACACCAGCACCATCAGCAATAAAAAAAATACACCACCGAGGACACAAAATCTTCATCACCAACATCTCCATCCTCAACAACACCGGCAGAATCTCCACCACCTCCACCAATAACTCCAGCAACACCGTCCTACGTAACAGCACCGCCTCCAACAACAACAACAGTGTCCATCACGCCTTCACCAACAACAAGGTCGACTACAATGCTCATCTGACCCATCGACAAGGCTGGTGTGCCTCACGTGAGGAACTTCTCTCTCAGCTCTAGAGCTGGTAGCCTTAGCAGGCCGGACGGGCTGTGTATGTGTGCTTGTGTGAGTGTGTGTGTGTGTGTGTGTGTGTGTGTTTGTGTGAGTGTGTGAGTGTGTGAGTGCACCATGTCTTCTCTCCTACGTATGTATTTACACACACACACACACACACACACACACACACACACCAGCGTAAGCCAGGTCCCCTCTTGTCGACCAGCCCCTAGGGGAGGATGAACACCTGGGGGGTTGGGTGTTGGCCGACTGTCGCCACGCCCGGGATTCGAACTTGTGCGGGCCCTACCTAGCGCTGGTCCGTGATGACTCAAAGCCTTTTACGCGGAGGAGGAAGAGGAGGAGGAGGAAGAGAGGGAGGAGGACAATTGAGGGGAAAGACGAGGATGTTTTGGACAATCATTATCATCATCCCTACTGAGAATTCTCATCATTTTCATCATCCTCACTATCACTGTCATCATCATTCTCATCATCTCCAGGAGTTTCATCAATATTGACATCATCTTCACCTTCACAACATCATCGTCATCAACATTACGCGTCATCTTAACTACCATCCCCAACATCACGCGTCATCTTAACTACCATCCCCAACACCACGCGTCATCTTCACTATCGCCACCAGCACTCACCATTTCTCCTCCCCACCGTCGTCAGCAATCGCATCATCACTACTATCATCCTCTTAAACATCACCGTCTTCTTCGCCCTCCATCACCGGACGCAGAAACAACGGAGCCGCGCCAACGGAGCCGCGCCAACAGCAACGGAAGTAACAGAAACAGCAGCGACGGCCCTACTTTCCTCATTCCCCAGCAGGAGCAATAGGTCCAATCTTACCTTCACTTTGATCCCTCGCAACGTGGGCCATAGGCCTAACGCAACGTGGCCTGGTGACCAGCGAGAGCTCGAGCGGTAGGGGCGTGGTGGTGGTGGTAGTTGTGGTTGGGGCCTACTACACAGCCCTCCCCGTCTGATCACCTTTGGTGAGGCTTGCCAACACCTCGCCTCCCTCTGAGACACTCTGTCTCAGGACCATAATGAGGGATGGAGGCAACTAACTTTATGCCCGGGTTGTTTAAGGTGCAGTACTCGTACACGACGGTACGGTCAGTAAAGACGACGGTACGATCCTTGTACACGAAGGTACGATTCTTGATCACGACGGTACGACCTCTGAAGACCATTGCCCCTCCCCCCCATCAGGTGTGAGGTCAAGCATTTTCTCTATTGTATATACGCTACTGCTTCACTAAAATTAGTCAGTTGCCCTGAAGATGACTTGAAATAAAGTCGAAAGCTTGGAGCTGCTCGTTTTCGTCTCCTTTCCTGTGAGAT
>JAYMFT010173822.1:0-12175 GCA_038088735.1 Panulirus argus
TTTGAAGAATATATGTGAGAAATACTTAGAAAAATAGATGGATTTGTATGTAGCATTTATGGATATGGAGAAGGCATATGATAGGGTTGATAGAGATGCTATCTGGAAAGCCTTAAAAGTATATGTTGTGGGAGGTAAACTGCTAGAAGCAATGAGAAGTTTTTATCAAGGGTGTAAGATGTGTATGAGTAGGAAAAGAGGAAAGTGGTTGGTTCCTAGTGAAGGTTGGTCTGTGGCAAGGGTGTGTGATGTCCCCATGGTTGTTTAATTTGTTTATGATTGGGTTGTTAGGGAGGTAAGTGCAAGAGTTTTGGAGTTAGGGGTAAGAATACAGTCTGTTGGGGATGAGAGGGCCTGGGAAGTGAGTCAATTGTTGTTTGCCGATGATTCAGCACCGTTGGCTGATTCGAGTGAGAAGCTGCAGAAGTTGGTGACCGAGTTTGGAAAAGTGTGTGAAAGGAGCAAGTTGAGAGTAAATGTGAATAAGAGCAAGGTTATTAGGTTCATTAGGGTTGAGGGACAGGTTAGTTGGGATATGAGTTTGAATGGAGAAAAACTGGAGAAAGTGAAGTGCTTTAGATATCTGGGAGTGGACTTGGCAGCATATGGAAATATGAAAGTGGAAGTAAGTCATAGGGTTGGGGAAAGGGCAAAGATTCTGGGAGCGATGAAGAATGTGTGGAAAGAGAGAATGTTGTCTTGGAAAGCAAAAATGGGTATGTTTGAAGGAATAGTAGTTCCAACAATATTATGTGGTTGCAGGGCATGGGCTATAGATAGAGTTGTACTGAGGAGGATGAATGTGTTGGAAATGAAATGTTTAAGGACAATACGTGGTGTGTGATGGTTTGATCGAGTAAGTAATGAAAAGGTAAGAGCGATGTGTGGAAATAAAGAGTGTGGTTGAGAGAGCAGAAGAGGCTGTGTTGAAATGGTGTGGACATATAGAACAAATGAGTGAGGAAAAGTTGACAAAGAGGATATATGTGTCAGAGGTAGAGGGAACAAGGAGAAGTGGGAGACCAAATTGGAGGTGTAAGGATGGAGTGAAAAGGTTTTTGAGCAGTCAGGGCCTGAACATGCAGGAGGGTGAAAGGCATGCATAGAATAGAGTGAAATGGAATGATGTGGTATACCGGGGCTGATGTGCCATCAATGGACTGAACCAGGGCATGTGATACGTCTGGGGTAAACCATGGAAAGGTAAGTAAGGCCTAGATGTGGATAGGGAGCTGTGGTTCAGTGCATTACACGTGACAGCTTGAGACTGAGTGTGAGCGAATGTGGCCTTTTTAGTCTGTTTCCTGGCATTACCTCTCTGACGCAGGGGTTGGCAAGGCTATCTCTGTGGGGCAGGGGGGCATCAAGAATGGATAGAGGCAAGCAAGTATGAATATGTATGTGTGTATGTGTATATGCATGTATATGTACAGGTCTGTATATATGTATATGTTGATATGTATATGTATGTATTATACATATATATGTATGTATGTATGTATGTGTGTATATGAGAGGATGGATCTTTCTTCGTCTGTTTCCTGGCGCTACCTTGCTAACGCAGGACACAGTGATCAAGTATAATAAATAAAATAATTGAATATATTTACATTTATATGAAGGTGAAATTGCACTGCAGAAGGAGTTAAAGTCATTCCCTTTGTCAGTACTTAAGTACTTTACAATGCACAATGGACAACATGTTTTACAGAGACAATCCACCTTATCAGGTGTACAGCTCATAAAGCTTCAAATTCCAACACCAGCACAAAGGATTGTACAGCCTGTTATTGACATGTCAAAGTAGACATTGACCTGACCATTAAAGGGAAAGTGGGGGGTGCCTTGTCAATAAGAGGGGATGTGTGGGGGGTGGTTGGCCTGCACAGTGAGATGCATTTTCAACTACTCTTCTTATGTTATGTTGTCTTGATAATTTTTTTCATAATGCTATGGTTGATAATAAAGGATGTGCTTTAAAGTTATCTGGGTAGAGAATAAAGTTATCAATATTAGCAATTACAACAGATTCAATGACATTACAGGTAGCATAATCTGATGGGGTATAATAAGATTAGATTGTTAAAGTATACATGGTGATTGTTTTCTTGCCAATGTTTAGCAATAACATTACTGTGGTCACCTCTGCTTACTGAGTGACTGTGCTACTAGCATCTCTCAGTTTCTGTTTTTCTCTTCTGGCCAATATATACATATACATTGTTTATATTTAAAGGCTTAAACACTTCCACTTTTTTGATAATTTGGCCTACTTTTAATGAAGGTCTTACTGATAATACTATCATATTCAAGGGCAACATTAAAAGCACTGTTTTTCAATACCTGTCTTACATTAGTTAAGTTGGGGGAACAGGGCAACACCAAGCATTTAGATCTATTGATCTTTTCCACATTTTTGTTACAAGATGTAAAAAGCTGTCTTCCTGGCTTTTCCAGTAAGCCTTGTTCACAAACCACTTGGAATAACATAAATGCCTAAAGGTACACCTTATATGGTCAAATTTATCTTCTTGACTTGAGGGATCACATATACGTAAAACTCTTAAAAACATATATAATAACAGACACTTTTACAGAATGATCATGAACTGAAGAAAAAGAATACAGCTCTCAGCATTGGTAGGCTTCGTGTATATATTTAAGGATATGTGATCAGATTCCCCTGTTATTATAACATCAAGATATTGCACTTCAGCAGAACTCCTACTGAAGTGTGATTTCAGCTTCATCAATATCATCATCAACAGCTGATCCACATTTCCTCTAACACTCCTGAAACCACAGTTTCTCCACAATCTCATGCATTATGCATATCACCACCCTCTCAATCATCACTCTTCCATACAATTCAACAGGTACACTAAATAAACTCGAACCACTGTAATTCTAACAATCCCCTTTCTCATTAAACAATCCTAATGCACATTACCATGATCTATATATGCACAGAAAATCCTAACTAAACAATCAAAAACACAGTCACTTCCTTTCTTAAGAAATGCAACTGAAATATCATCCACTTGAGCCACTTTGCCACATTTCATATCATGCAAAGTTTTCCCTACCACTTCTCTGCTCACTAAATCACTTGCCATAACCCAATCACTTCATGTACTTTCCCAAACCAAATGCTCCACATCTGCCACCCTATCATCAAACGAATTCAGCACTCCTACAAAGTACTCACTCCATCCCCTTACTTTCACCACCCTCTTTTCACTCATATCATTTCCTGTTTTCCAAAAGTCTCAACAAATCTTCACCCTCACCTCCACCAGGTAATAAATGACATCCCACCTGCTGCCCCTCTCAGCACATTCACATCCAAGAGTCTGTCATTTGCACAACTGTCAATTAGTAAGTAATCCAATAATGCCTGCTAATCACCTTTCCTGTTCAATGTATATTTACATATGTCCCTATTTTTAAACCAGGTACTCCCTGGTGTTACAAATATATAGTGCAGGAGGAAAGCTATTAGAAGTAGTGAGGAGTTTTTATCAAGGGAGCAAAGCATATGTGCGAGTACTTAGAGAGTGGTTCCAGGTGAAGGTAAGTCTGTGGCAGGAGTGTGTCATGTCACTGTGAATGTTCAATTTGTTTAAGGATGAGGTGCTGAAGGAGGTAAATGAAAGAGTCTTGGAGAGAGGAGCAGGTATGCAACCTGTTGGATGTGGGAAGGCCTGGGAGGTGAATCATTTGTTGTTTGCTGATGAAATGCTGCTGGTGAAAGATCTGAGTGATAACCTGAAACTGAGTTTGGGAGTGTATGAGAGGAGAAAGCTGAGAGGAAAATGTGAATTAAAACAAGGTTATTAAGTTTAGCAATTCAGAGAGACAAGTTAGTTGGGATGTGTCTGAAAGAAGAAAAACTCTGCCTTTAATTGTATTATTGTCATTCTGATGATTTCTGGGAGATCTTCATTGGTAAAATCATACAGCTTCTACTGGGAAAATCTATAATTTAAAAGCTTCTACTGGAAAGATTTATAAACAATGTTTATTCAACAACCTAAATCATTTTTTATATAAGTAACACCTTGATACTTGGTTCATGCTATCATTTGTAAAGACAATATAAGTGAAATTTTGGTATCCAAAAGGATTACCTGACACTGCCAAAGAAAATCAAGTCGTGCTGTCCATTCAACCTGTCGGCCATGAGCAATAACTGCTAATAAGAATAGTAAAATGTACACCACTCCCAAAACCTCTGTAGGAACCACTGCCCTGAAAAAAGAAAGGCAAAGAATTAAGTTTTCATATCCTTACACACTAATGTTATGTAATTCATTGTAAATTCATGTACTGTATATATTATATATATATCTAAATCTGTATAAACCATCCATTATGCATATTCAAAATACTGATGACCCATGCAGAAATTTGCTTAATGTGTCACAGTCAAACCATATGCCTGCATTTATCTGAACATCCTAGTTCAGAGCTCTCCATATCCAGGAGTTTCATGATCACATTGGATTCAAGAGGATACACACCTACTCTGGCAGGACAGGGAGAAAGGACTACATAAGGGCCCTTAGAAAACTTCAGGAGTGCTGAAAACTATGGGCAAAAGAGTAAACCTGATGTAAAATAAGCCAACTTTGTTGAATGATACATAAATAAATGCCACTGAGCATCAGCTGCCATATTTGCTGGTTAGATGATCCATTATTCAAGTAATTTTTTTAACAATCTTCAAGCCATACACTTATCTAAAAAGGTCAGTATATTAAAAAAAAACAGGTTAATACTTCAAAGCTTAAAACATAAAAGGGAGAAAATAAGAGGATAAGAAATAGCCCAATTAGTAATAAGTGGCAACTCTTAAACTTTAATAAATAAAAAAATCTGGGAAGGCATAATCATATAACTTTGAACTATAGGGATAATATACCACTATCCCAGATATTTGTGAAACACAGTAAGAAGAGTAATACTGCATAATCCAGGCAAACAGTTTTGTAAGCCAGACCAGGTAGAACAGACTTTACCAAGATATGCCTCTTTCTTTCAGCCCCAAGGCAGCCTGTCATAATAAATCTAAGGAAAAATAAGCAACATGAAAGTAGACAGAAAGACAAAATGGTTAAATAAGACATTGAAGAAAGACTATGATATTGATACAATGGATTTTCTAAGGGAAAATGATGGTGCTGGTAGAGAGAGAGAGAGAGAGAGAGAGATTCAATATGGTGTAAGAAACTCCTGAAATATGTTAAAATGAGCTGAAAAGTACTAGAATTACACACTGTATGCCATCCCAATTGCCTAAGTTATGTTCAAATGAGCTGCAGAACAATATTTGATATAAAAAGGAAAGATACACAGCCAATGAAAAATATAATAATTTCTCCTGAGCTCTCTTACCAAATCAATCTCCTAAACACCAATGTCCTTAGGAGTCAGCATCTTCCCAACCTATCACAAGATTCCCACATTAGAATAGTAGTACAGGAAATAAACTGTTTTCTGGTTAATATCAAAATAGCTTTCAGGTATATAGATAAGGAAATATTTAGTATGCTGTTCATATCATACATAAAGGCAAAAATTGAATATGCTTCTCAAGTTTTGTCACCTCACCTAAAGAAGCAGAGAGAGCAAACACAGAAGGTCCAGAGGTGGGCAACAAAGTCGACACCAGAATTTAAAAAGCTAAATTACAGGGAAAGGCTATAGGCTTTAAATTTGTCGATTTTGGAACAGAGAAGACTAGGGGGTTGACCTGATCACAATTCTCATGTCTCTATAATGGATCAATAACACGGACAATAAAGATTTCTTTGATATATAGTGATGAAATTAAGCAGGAAACAAGTTAAAAATGATGTAAAAAGGACATTTATAGTTTAAGATTGATGGATGAAGGGAAAAGAATGAATGAGGCCATGACTAATGCAGACAGCATACATAAATCTAAAAAGAAGCATGAGAGAGAATGTTCAACTGATGGGGCCTAATGAGTGTAAAACTCTACCCATACATTATAAATAGATAATTACATACATAATATCAATCTATCTGTATCTCTAGCACCTGTTCCCTCCAGGTGCTACCATCAAGGGGTGGCAATGGCAAAAGAGTTTCCACTAACCCATCCTTATATGCTTCCCTTGCATACACCATTCCATGCATTTTTCCACCATCTCTCTCCATTCAGTGTTCTCCTACTCTACTTGCCCATGTCACAGGAGGTCATCCTTTCACATCAACCCCTATAATTGTACTATCATACACTCTCCTTGTAAACTCCTAATCTTGCTTTCTTTCCACATGCCCAAACAACCTCAAAGTATTGCATTTCACCCACTCTACAATTCATTCCCTTTACATTCCCTGCCATATCACATCTCTCATACACCTCTTCATTTCTTTCTTCATTCTATCAAGTCACACACATGCTCTGCTCAAATAGCTCATTTCCACAGCCTGAATTCTTGGGCTCTGTGACTCATTCCATATCCAGGTTTCAGTTGCACAGGTCAAGGATGGGAGGAATAGGTTGTCCCTTAATCCTCTCTTGACTTCCATACTTACACCTTTACCCTTCATTATTCGATTAAGGAACCCAATGACTGTTCTACCTTGCACTGCTCTTTCCCTTATCTCTCCTTACATATCACCAAACTTATCCAGAGCAACTCCTCAATACTTAAATAATTTCTCACCTTCCAATCTTTCTACCCCCATACCAAAGCACAATTTAGCACACTTTCTTCTTTCACTCTATATGGCTTTACAAAACCTATACTTTCACTCTGTTTCCTTTCAAACACCATTACTTTATTTTTACTTGCATATACCTTCAATTGCCTATGCTTACACACATCATAAAACACACTTACAACCCTCTGCAACTCCTCTTCATACTCAGCAAATAACATAGTACCATCCACAAACAGGATTGCCACTAGCCACATCTCAATGCCACACTCAATCTCCACACCCCTTTTCACTAGTTTGGCTTTCATTAGTCTTATCACTCCATCCATATGTATGTCAAAAAGCCATAGTGACATCACATTGCCCTCCATCACACCCACATGTATACCGAAACTTTTGCTCAACTCTCCATCCACTCTTACACATGGATTTGCTCCTCTATAGAAGGCTTTCACATCCTCCAACACCCGTCACCCTAACCCACATATTCTTAACACATCTCATTAAGCATTCCACTCGACTCTGTCATACACTTTCTACAGATCCATAAAAGCTGCATAAACTTCATACCTTTCACTAAATACTTTCCCACGGTCATCTTTACCACATAAATTTGATCTACACATCCCCTGACTTTCCTAAAACTCCCTTACTCTTCGCTTATTCTGCATTCAGTCACTTCCATCACTCTATCAACCAACATTCTTACATAAACTTTTCCTGGTGTACTTAACAAAGCTATTTCCCTATAATTGTTATATACACCCTTAGCATCTTTTCCACTGAATAAAGGAACAATAATAGTTTTCATCCAATCCTCAGGTAAAACCTTTTGTTTCCATGCTTAATTATATATCAGATACATCCACTCTATCACACTTTCTCTTCCAATACTTCAGCATTTCAGCTGTAATGCCATACACTCCAGGTGCCTTTCCTACATTCAGCCTCATGATTGCCCGTCTCACCACCCTTTTTACTACAGGTTCTTGCAACTGTATCCTCTTTCTTCCATCCTACATACCCATGCATGTAACAACTGCTGCCTCCCTTTCTCCCACATTCATCAGCTGTTCAAAATACTCTTTCATCTTCCTTTCTCTTTCTCATTTTGATTCAGCAACTCTCCTTCCTTACTTCTCACATAAACATTTCCACTCTTACATCCACCTCTTTCCTTTTTCACCTAATTCCAAGATAGTTTCTTATTATCCTAAAACTTTTCACATAACTTTCTTCCCAAAGCTTCATCTACTCTTTCTTTGCTCTCCTCTATCAGCTTCTTAATATTCCACTTACATATTTAATATTCCCTCTCACCACTTATTTCAAAGCCACCATGAAACTATCAGGAATACCCTTGGAAGCCACAGCTTCACAATGAACAAAAAAGAAATTCCAAAAAATATCACCACCTCCTTCCTATAATATCTTTTTCACAATCACACTATTTCTACCAGTGATGTATGCAGCACCATCACTTGTAATTCAATTGCAATCAGTCTAGTCCAGTATGTGTTTTCCAGCAACACAATCATGCAGCACCTGGGATATCTCTGATCCTGTTTTGTTTGTTGTTAAGGTCAAGCAACACAGTAAGTCTTCCAAAAAGTGATCTTTCCACATTTATCTTACATAAATAATGTTGCATAATTTGAAATGTCTGTGCTGTCATCAGAATTCCCAACCCTCTGCAACAGTATGTAGCCTTTCAGACAGTGTGGTATCACTGAGATGGATAATTTTCAATCTTTTAGCAGAATTACTCTCAATAGTATAATTACTATATCCAAAGTGGCTGGGAAAATAAGTTCATATGAAACTGTATAGGGCATTATCTGTTTTGCAATATGGTATGCAACAAAATATGTTGCCATTAGTACTTTGTTATAAAGAGTGGTTAATTAACTTAGAAAAGATGCTGATAAATTCTAATTCATGCTTTCTCCTTTGGAAATACCAAAGTGGTAATCAATGGGTTCTGCAAGTTTTGTTTCCAATTTTGTTTTTAATTTCAGTGGTTTTAAATTTTCATTTGTAAGATCTTCATTGCAAATAACACACTGTGGCTTGGAATCTTTGTTTCTTCATCACAGGTGATAAAGTCGCACATTGCACTATCATCACTATACTGCTCTGTCCATTTTACAATTCTTTTTGGCAAGTGGTACATATTATAAGCCTGAATGAATTTGCTTAATTTTCCGATGCAGATACATTTTATGACTGTCTGTTCTGCTTAAAAAAAAAAAAAAAAAAAAAAAAAAAAAAAATCCATTGTTTTCTTGGGGTGGGGTAAAACAAATTCCGACTCAAGTGGCAGCCACCTACTCTTTTCACAGTATAAATGCATCTGAGAGACTTTGAGCTGTATGTGTACACATCTCAGGGCTTGGACACATACAAGGTGTAAGATACCTCTGGTGTTGCCTCATATAATTTTCTATAAAAAAAACTAAATATCTAACAATCAAATTACAAGTAATGCAATTCACTTTTCAGCTAAATCCTTCAAGTGCTCAATTGTCAACCTCTGCATCGCTAACTTTCTCTTAAATCTCTTTAGCTAATAAGCACTGATCCTGTATGCTCTACATTTTTATGACTCTACAGTTCCTTGATCACTTCATCTCTAACGGTACATATTACTCTCCATAAAGTTTCACTTAATTTCTTGTCTATTTCTGTTTGTATGGCCCTGGATCTACATTCCCCTTCATCAATATTCATGCTTGTCCTACACCTTCCTTCCCACTATTGTCAACAATTTCTGTATGTATCATAGTCCCTTCCTCTAACTGAACAGCTGTTGAAATTGTACCTTCTGTACCTTCTTGCCCACAACTGTCAATAAATTCTGTATGTGTTTTAGTCCTTTCCTCTAACTGAATAGCCTCTAGAACAGCATTTCCCAAACTGGGGGAAATTTTCCCCTGGGGGGAAATTTGAAGCTACCAGGGGGGAAATAATTACACTGCCTACAAGCAATAAAAAAAATCTGATGGATTTTCTCATGTCTGAGAGAGAGAGAATGCCAGTTGTAAATGGGCGGCGCCGTATCTACCAGGTTCGGTTCACGTTCAAACATAAATAAAATAAATTTGTAAATAGTCACAATGTGTTTTGACTACTCTTTCCCTCATACACATGAAGGGGGATATCTGGGTATTTGAACTGGGTGCAGGGGAAAATGGCAGAAAAAAGTTTGGGAACCACTGCTCTAGAACATCTAGAAAAGACCCATGAGACCTTAATGTGTCATATAATGAATTCATCTTCATATTCTGATTAGGTACCTCCAGAATCCTTTCCACTAAACTGAGTATTTGTTCATATCTAATGACTATAGTCTTCAAATCTCTAAGTTCCTCTCTCATCTCATGCACCCTTAACGATCCTCTTCTGGTCTAATTTTAATAAGTTTCCATAATATCCCCAGAGATTTGTTTTCTGATGGTTCCTCTTTTATATCGCCCTCTGGTCTCTTCCTTGTGGATCCTGTTATGACTGACTGGTCTTGATACATTCCCTTATTTAAGGCCAATCCAGACTGTAGTCCATTTTGAAAAAATTAACATCAGCTCAATATTTGGCTTTGTTAGTGTTTGTTGACAAGTTTGTCCAAGTTTTTTGTCTAATTTCTCTGTCTTCTTTAAGACTTTTTTTTTTTTTTCTTGGCTCAGGCAGTGCTAAAAATCTTAAACTGATCCTTCAAAGTAAGACTGATAACAGTAATGAAGCTTACTACAGCTTACTAACACAAGTAACCTCAATCAAAAGGAGAATCTAAATCTTTAAATGAGAATAACAGTACTGTCTTTTGATTACACAAAAATTTTAATACCTTTAGTCAAGTCAAAGATAGGATGGGAGGGAGGGGCAGTTCATCCCCCCCCCCTTGAGTTATACAAATTACAATATACATGATAATACTGATTATCAATATACTCTTACAATTACTACAATAATTTCAGCCCCTCGAGAAGAAAAAGGGATGTATATCAATATACATTCAATTGTTTCAGTGATTTAAACAAATGAATATCGAAATAACCTTGTCAGTTTCACCACCTTCCCTAAAGACTGATGTAAGTCAATAATGAATTATTTTTGTCTTCACAAAAGTATAATAATTTATTTGATTATACAAAACTCCTTGACTAATATTATCAGTCATTTTTTATAATCAGTCATCATAAATAAATTTTCATTCAAATCTGGTCTGCGGTCTCATAATAAATCTACTTCTGTACAACAGCTGTATCTAATTCTATGAGACTATGACCGATACTAGTTAGGGAATTTGACATCTAAATAACTCAAAAACTGCTAATTTCTGTAAATCAAAATTTTTTCTTACATACCATTCTTGTTTTGAGTGTCCATTTCCAACAAAGTCTTATCGAATTCATAACTCACCCACCCTTCCTTGAAAGTTCATAATTTGCCTTGCTTACTTCCCTAATGTTAGCAACACATTCTCATAAAAACCAGACCTACTTAACAATGCATAATAATCAAAAAGAAATGATTCACTAAAATCTGAAGCTGATAAACTTCCATTTCCAGGCCCTATTAAGCTCCCACAATTTGACACTTTCAAACTCAAACGGTTTTGGTGCATTGCACTTGACAGCTAGAGAATGAACGTGCACAAATGAGGCCTTTTCTTTGTCTGTTCCTGACATTACCTTGTTAATGTGGGAAACAGTGAACAAGTATGAAAAAAGAAAGAAAGATTCACAAATATCTATGAAAAATTAACTAAAGGGGATGGAATTCTTATCATTAGGTACAATACCTAACACCATCCTTCATTTGGAAACAATCAATTTATAACCGACAAAATGATTCAGGAAATTGTTGTATTTTCCAAATAAGTTTCTGTGACATCCACTTCAGAGGGTTCTCACAATGCACAAATCAATAATCATTTATATACTTAGAAAAATAAAATAGTATGAGGTGATGGGATGTGACAAAACCTTGAAAATAGCCAAAATACATCAGAATAACAATGTACACCATCCAAAATGGCAAATCTTTTGTTCAAATGAGGTAGCAGAACAAGAATTAATATAAAATAAGGTGAGATTTGTAGTCAATCAAAGAAAAGCCATAATGATTTCACTCTAATGTTTGCATCATGCTGAATCATCTTAAATACTGATACGGTAAGGTGAAAAAATGCTTTCTCTTATGCAAAGAAAGAGCATCATATATGAATACTGAAATGACCAAAAAACAAGTTACATACTCCCCAACTTAACTATGGAAAAATAAGGAACTTGTGGTGGGAATTTATAGTATCATATATGCTTGGACTGACTTGGGTTCCAAAAATACAACTTTTAACTGGTGAATGATACAGTAAACTGCATTTTTGATATATTTTTCCTAAACAGTTCTCATGTCTTTCCCAATAGCTATGACCTGGCTCATTTCAAAAGACATGTTTTTCACTTTCTCAAAAATTTGTAAA
>JAYMFT010173833.1:0-12175 GCA_038088735.1 Panulirus argus
GTATTCCCCGCGTGTCGTAGGAGGCGCCTAAATGGGCGCGGGGGGGGGGGGGCTAGAAACCCTCCCCTTCCTGTATTTCAGTTTCTAAAAGAGGGAACAGGAGCAGCCAGGCGGGGAGAGCTCATCATCATCGAAGGCTCTGACTGGGGTGTCTGAATGTGTGTGGATGTAACCAAGATCAGAAGAGAGATAGGTGGCATGTTTGAGGAAAGAAACTAGGATGCTCTGGCTCTGAGTGAAATGAAGCTCAAGGTTAAAGGGGAAGAATGGTTTGGAAATGTCTAAGGGGTAAAATCAGAGGTTGGTGAGAAAACAAGAGCTAAGGAAGCAGGATCTGTTGGAGTATGTGATGGAGTGTAAGGAAATAAATTCTGAATTGTTGTAGGTAAAACTGAAAGTGGATGGTTAATGTGTAATTATTGGTGCTTATGCACCTGGCCCTAAGAAGAAAGATCAAGGAAGGCAATTGTTTTTGGAACTTCTGAGTGATTGCTTCAGCAGTATTGTTGCACGAGACCCGGTATTAGTGATGGGTGAGTTAAATGCGAAGGTAAGGAATGTGGCAGTTGAGGGTATAATTGGTTCGCATGGGGTATTCAGTGCTATGAATGGAAATGGTGAAGAGATTGTGGAGTTGTTTGCTGAAAAGAGACTGGTGATCTGGAATACCTGGTGTAAAAAGAGATATAACAAGTATACGTATGTGAGAAGGAGAGGTAGTCAGCGGGGATTATTTGTTATGTATTAAATGATAGGCATTGTAAAAGAGAGACTTTTGGGTATAAATGTGCTGAGAGGGGCAGCTGGTGGGATGTCTGATTACTGCCTTATAGAAGCGAGGATAAAGATTTGTAGAAGTTTTCGAAAAAGAGAAAACAATGTTGGGGAGATGAGAATTATGAGAGTGAGTTTAGAAAGGAGACTTGTGGGAAGAAAAACCATCGGAGATTGAGTGTAGAATGGCAAAAGGTGAGAGCATATAAAGTGAGTGGAGTGGCTGAGGAATGGGAGGTATTTATGGACGCAGTGATGGCGTGTGAAAGATGCATGTGGTATGAGAAAGTTGGGAGGTAGGCAGATTAAAAAGGGTAGTGAGTGATGGGATGAAGTAAAATTGTTGTAGAATAGTAAAGAGAGGCGTTTGGGCGGTACTTACATGGAAGGAGTGCAAATGATTGGGAGATGTATGAGAGAAAGCGTCAGGAGGTCAAGAGGAAGGTGCAGGGGTTGAAAAAGAGGGCAAATGAGAGATGGGGTGAGAGTGTCATCAAACTTTACGGAGGATAAAATGATGTTTTGGAAGGAGGTGTACCATGTGCGAGAGACAAGAGAACTAATGGGAACATCGTTGAAGGGCAAGGGGGAAGTGATAACAGGTAGTAATGAAGTGAGGAGGAGATGGAGTGAGTATTTTGAAGAATTGTTAAATGTGTTTGAATATCGAGTTGCAGATGTAAGGTGTTCTTTGAATATCGAGTTGCAGATGTAAGGTGTTTTGGTCGAGGTGTTTTGCGAAGTGAGAGAGTCATGGAAAATGATTTGGTGAAGAGAGAAGAGGTGGTGAAAACCTTCCGGAATATGAAATTCGGCAAGGTGGCGGGAATGGATGGTGACTGTTTTGTTGATTGGTTGGTAAGGATATTCATTGTATGTATGGACCATGTTGAAGTGCTTGGGGATTGGCGGAATGCATGTATAGTGCCATTGTATAAGGGCAAAGGTGGTAAAGGTGAGTTTTCAAACTGCAGAGATAAAAGTTTGTTAAGTATTCCTGGCAAGGTGTATGGGAGGGTATTGATTGACAGGGTTAAGGTATGTGTGTGTGTGTGTACCCACACAGATATCGACCTCTTAAGGTTAGGCACAACAGCTTGGTTGTATGTTGACACGCTGTGTGAAATTACTATTTTAAACAGTATGGTTAGTGTTCTGCACTTTATTTTACAGTTGCCGAGATTTTGCTATTTGGCAGGGCTAGCGCGTTGCGCTCCCCTCAGGAGAAATCAGTGAAGAATAAAAGAGTCATGTAAGATTCATGTCGAGCATTAAGTGTAAGATAGAGAAAAAGTATATTTGTGGACTGAATACCAGCGACTCGCGTGTTTATGAAGCAGAAAGGAAGAACAGTACCCTGGGTCAAAAAGGTGATCTTGACAGCCACAGTACTGCTGGCTCATTGCACCATGTCGTTAACCCTCTCGATACCCAGGCGGTAGTACTTCCCAGATCGGTGGCAGGCAGCCTGCTAGTGAGTGCGTATATGTGTGTGTTTAGAAAAAGAATGTCGAGATTAAGCTCATACCCTAAAAGAAGCATGTGTACACCCTTTCATAAACCGTTAGTTTATAAAAAGAAAACTAACGCTGGGAGGTTGGTTTGGACATCCTCTGTTAGCATAATCTGGGCTGGAGCACCATGTCCAATTGTGTGGTAGTTGCATATTCATTACAGGGAATCCAGCCAGTCAACCTTAACTGTAAATGGAATCTTGTCATAACAGACCTGTCTTTATGAAAACATCTCGTGATACAGCCTTATATATATATATATATATATATATATATATATATATATATATATATATATATATATATATATATATAGTTTAGAGACCGGCCAACACTATCGTAAAACTGTAAAACACAAATACTGATCACAAGGTTGGACGATGGGGCACGGCAACGTCGTGTGCGTAATGTCGCCTTCCTTTAAGCTCATGTTATTGATATATTTTTGTGCAACCTTATTAATGCAAAGCAGCGATGTAAACCGCTAACTTAAAGACACATTTATCACCGTGTAAGTCACTCATATCACCCTAAACAGAATTGTGCTTCAGCAAGAGGCCTAGGACAAACTTACGTTGTAACGCTTTGGAATAATGAGAGGTGTCGTTGCCATCTCGAGAGCCATAGATTTGCAATATCGCTCGAGGGGAGGGGAGGAACAAGGTGGCATCATCATGCTTCCTGGTCTTTAGATCACGGGGAGAAATCCAATTTTCTTAAGAAAAAAAAAATGAAAAGTAATGGAGAATGTTGAACTTGGACATCTCGCAAATCATGCTCATGCATCTCTTCAGTTCTGTGTTCTTGAAAATAGTTATCCGACTAGAATGAGCGAGGGTTTATGATACCGAACATGTTCTGGGCATTGTCGCCAGCAAACAGAGCCCCCTGGCCATGACCGTGGTACGGACAGAATTGATGAGATGGGTCGAGCAGATCCGGTATTGCTAGGGGCTAGGGGTATCCTTTACTGGTCCACAGCTTCACAGGCACGAACACTAGTGGTTGTGCTAACTCCGTTCAAATCGTTATTTTTTTTTTATGTATTGGGTTAGAAATCAGTTCGGAATAAGTTTTCACGGACATTTTTTTGTTAAAAAAAAAAAGAACTTGTTTACGTGACTTGCGTGCAAACTGTATCCCAGATTTACTGCTTTTTCTGACTTTAATGTTGTGTGCTTCAAATGACATCATTTTGGCTGTCGTGGAAAAAGGGTAGATGGTCAGGCAACTACAGTGGATCCCAGGTACTAGGGCGCTCACAAAGTGTTCCGACCTATCGTTTATAAATGATGAATCTCTAAATGATATTCAGTAACCTTATCTCATATGGCTAGTCTGAATGTATTACTCGTAAAGTTCAAATGAATGGAGGGGATAACTGATGAAAATTGAGATATATATGCAAATCATTGATTGTTCCTACATCAGTTAGACAGGATTAGTGGCTCTACACATGTAAGTGCGTCCGTGCGATAGCTTGGCAGCTGAAAGTTGATGGTTGATGTTAGTAGGGAAGAGCATCATGTCAGACCCCCTTTCCGGGAGCTCAACGCCCTATCAGATGTAACAGTGACTTTAACAGAGATATAAAGATCCTACTTTATAGCCTTGCTCGTAAGGGCGATGCTCGTTTTGTATCCAACGTAGGGAGAAAGAAAGTGGGTACGCAACGCCTGCGCGTGGGTACATCCACAACTCGGGAACGCATAGTTGCAGGAAGATGGTATTGCACAGGGTTATCAAGGTGTCTCTGATATAAAACCGGTAACATATCCAGACGCTCTTTCCTCGACCCTCCAGGTTATGGGTGTATAAAGAGGGTTCTTGATCCAGACAATAGGCTCACTATTGTGGGGCGAGGGAGTCTTGTTTACACGCCGGTAAAAATGCTCTCCAATTTCGTGTTCCCTGACCCGTATGAAATGTACCGGTGTACGGTGTGATTTTAGTGCTTTTCTTTGCGTATTAGAGTATTGTGTTCGCATTAGAATAATATACATTATCGGTAATCAGGAGTTACGATACATTATTTTGTAAATATGGTAACTCGTAGCAACACATTGCCGGCAAGTGAACTGTTCAGGATAGCGATATCATCTTGGTATATATCTGGGACCCGGTAAAGGGACAGTGAGAAATTCAAAAACTGCGTAAGCACATATATTGTCCTAAATAAACACCGTCCAAAGATCTCCGCGTCGTATGCTGCCGTAGTGAGGACGTATCAGGTATCCCACGTTTGAATGTCACAGCACGCGAGGTGTGGGTGTGAGTCTGTCTGTTCGTTGGTCATAAAAGGCGGACGATTTGTTCCTTTCGCGCGCTCCAAGTTTTAGGGTGCACTGAGTATTTATTGTAATTGGTGCTTAAGTTAAAGTCTTTCTGAAGATAAGGATCGCGGTTCATGTACTTCCATAGCGCTGTATTCATTATCGGATAGAACACTACGTGGAGCATTAGGGACTTGATGCACCAATGTCTGTGTGGCATTCTTTAGTGAGTTATTCATGCGGCACATTTATCATTTATCGTAGATTAGTCATTGGCAGTGTTGTTTATCTTTATACCGCTTATCGTTTCTGTTATCGTACTTATTCATGATGTAATTTTGAGTTATTTTTATATTTCATTGTTTCTAGACATGCATGATCGCAGGTAACCTGTCATGTTAAATTATTGAAAGGTCATTGCTGGTTGTACCAACATCGAAGGCAGATGGTAAGAGCAGACGTAAAGGATAACCATTGTGTAGCTGTGCAGCACCCCCCCCCCTTCCTTGTGTGTGGTGTCGGCGTCAGTACACCCTTGAAATTATAATAGTCATGGCCAAGGCCAGATTAATACTTTGTAACCTCGCGTCTAGCCTAGGCAGTCATGCGTAACGTCGACTTTCATGAGAGGAGTAAGCATTTGACACCGTACGACACAGTAGGATGGTAGAGGCTGGATTTTCAGTAAGGAATTAGAGGGAGACTCCGATGGATGGAATATTGCCCTGATAGAGAGGAACAAAGGATTCATTTTAGAGAATCCTCGAAATGGGATGGATTTGGGGAAGGGGGGGGTCACCAAGGGCGCACCACAAGAAGCAGTTCTGGGACTATCGTTCTTGGTTCGTGCAAATGGCTTGCCAGAGGTACTGGACTCGTATCCATACATGTTTGCTGATGATGCCAAGTTCATGAGGGAAGTGAAGGTTGTGGTGGATTGCTTTAACATACAAGGGTACCAAGATAAACTCCCAAGGTGATCTGATTCGTGGTTGACGAAATGTAATCCGATTGGATACAAAGTAACGAAGATAGAAAAAAATGAAAGAAGGTCTCGGTACGAATAATATCTACTAGGAGATCAGTTTATGAGAGGGACCTGGGAGTTGACTGTTGCCAGAGACCCACTTCACAAGGCAAAACTGTAAAGGAGGCAAATAATGAATTTCATTTAGATACATAGATAAAGAGATGTTTAGCAACCGTTCTCAGCGTAATAAGATGATAATTAGTATCGATTGACAAGTTCAGAGCAGTACATTAAGAATAGAACCAGAATTAAGAATTATACACTGGAATGTTAGAGTCCTTAAATGTGTTACATCATGGAAGAGAAAAGAATAAAAGGTTGACTTGGCCACAACCTTTTAAATGTCTGGACCAGTTTAATGATGTCATGAATGAGCAGTTCTTATGTCATGAATGAGCAGTTCTTTAAAAGATACAACTGCCAGAGACCATAGCAGGAAATTCAGCAAGAAATTAGGTAGAAAAGATGTATGGAAGTACTGAAGACAGTATCAGAGCAGATGATGAATAGATTAAACAAAGTAATGGATGATGTGTGTGACTACGAACACCGTACAGAACTAGTAAATGGAGTTGAAGATGCAGGGATCTATGAGTGCAGAAAGCCTTTCTCGTACGGTGCAAATAGGTACTTAAATATTCAAACCTGTCGCTGTTGTCATGTGGCCTTTATCGTTCCCTTTTACGAAACCTTTTTTATATTTTATCTTTTTTTGTGTGTGATATTCAAGACAAATCTATGAAATATGGGTCTACATAAGGGAATATTAGCTACCGTTGACTAGAGAATGGATTTTGTGTAATTTCACGAAGCAAGGTTTTCAGCCAAGGATCTTAAAAAAGTCTGGCGCCAGCAGAAAAGCTCGTCTTAGCAAACTTGGGAAGTAAGTAAAAGTAGATTGTTATTAAGGCCACTTTACACAAGCCACTGTCTTAAATGACAGCACACTGGACGGCAAATTTGACCACGTGCATGTAGTTTGGTGCCGTTATTATTATTATATAACCTCAGGACCCCCTTTTCTGGGGCCCCTGCAGTATCAAGGTTGCGTACAGTATGAGTAGCAAGGGAATAATGGACGCTCTTGGAGTGGGAAATTTCAGGGCAAGATTATACGTCTTTTCGTTTGTTGATTACACAACTCCGTCAGAGATGACTTTCCACCCACGGCTTGACCTTGAGGGCGTAGACCTGTCGCACCGATTGAGGCAATGTATATTTCACATGAAATGGATTTGAATTTTTAACTGATTTGATCTATTTATTGGAAGCCGGAAGTAATTCGGATAGAATTGTAAATTCTGCAGAATTAGGTCTAAGACTTTTCTCGTTGAGGGTATACTGGGCACTTTAAATCTTGCGATGATTACATGGTTACAAATTTAGAGAGCTTTGTGAAGAATCCAAGAGAAAACAGTTGTTATATCAATCTAATAACTGTTTTATGATTTTGTGAAAAATTTGAAGCATGAACCTACTTTGAGCTTTCACGGCTTAAATCTGCATAAGCCTAATCAAAGCTTGAATTTGCTCATAGCTTTCACGGCTTAAATCTTCATAAGCCTAGTGTGTCATTTTACATTTGTATATTGAATTCGGAATGTTACTCGCATAAAAGTATGATGAGCTCAAATATTTATTGCAGAATTTTTATTTATGGCCCCATCTTTTCAAAGGACTCATTTTTGTATTAACGTTTGCTACATGAAAGACCTCATTGTTGGATGTTTTTTCTCTCTTCATGGCTAGAATGTCGTTGAAAGATCGAAAACATAATACGCTCTAAACCAAAACATGCGTTGCAAAAGCTGCAAGACACTGCTATATTAACGCCGTCTATTGAACGTGCATAGAATAAGGACAACGAAAGGGAGGACTATTGTCTCTTCAAACCACCGCGGGAATCTCTGCATGTTCCCCTTATGTATTTACAAACTTTTCTCCGGGTTAATGTCTTTATGCATGGGCATTTGTAAAAAGCAAATAGCATATGATACATTAGTAGATAACATTCATAGTTTATATTTTGTTGTAATTTCTGCGAGATACATGGCTTACTTGCCCTTTATTTCATATGTGTCCTAGGCCATTGGCTAGAGCCTCCTTTTGTCTTTTGATGTTTTTTACCTTTGGCTGTCTATTGTAATCTTTTAATTGTATTAATGATATAAAATTATACAACTTTATGATAATGTACACTAATTTCTTTATGTATATTTGTTAATTATTGGTACATATAAAACAAGTTTTCATAGATGGTAAGTTAGAAATTGAGCAGAATTATTTTAGTATATGGTTAAGATGAATAAATTATCTCAGATTTTCATACAGAACTGACGAAATAATGCACGTGACAGACATAATATCCAGAATAACACACACATTCCAGTGCTGTTGTTGTTACTCAAAGAGGAACTACGGTTAGTCATCAATTGACCCACATACAAACCTTGTGGATGAACATGACCCAGCCCAGAAAAAAATAAACGTCTTTGTCATTCTTCTGTTGATTATACGCATAAAAGCAGACTACCATTGAGGACAGGTGTCTCTCCACAGCCACACAAATGATGTATGAATGTGTATGGCCAACACTGTATTTTGCCCTATCAGAGATGTCCAGTGTGGTTTCAACTAATACCAACCTTAGAACACGAGCACCATCTCTTTAGAGAGTTGATAAGTCGCCAGTTAATGAAGTATTTAAAGTGGATTCTTGTCTCTTTTTGCGGTAAGATGAGAACGTTTGGGAAGGGGGGCACTATATCAGTGAGGCATGTAGATATTGCAAGGCTGCCTGAGAAGGGAGGACAGCTGTGGGTTACTGACGGTTGCAAGTCTACCCACGGAGACTGGATATCCAGTCCCTGTTTTTTTCTAGGCTGTGGGCTGGGAACCCCAGTTCTGCAAAATTGATTCTCACTGATGGGGTTTGCCTCTGTGCACTTGATCTCTCCGTTTATGGATGGAGTTGATTAATGATAAGTATAATTTTAGTCACCTGTAATTACCACTGACAAGCTGCTAAAGTCGTGATAGTGGAAATGGACATGAAAATTTGTGTTTGTACGCCGTGGGCCTCTGGTCTATATGGCCAGGAGTACGAGCGCACTCAGCCGCCCTCCTCCTTCTTGCACTCCCACTTGTTGATCTCCGCATCCTGCACTCGGCTTGCGTGCACGCTTATCATGGCAACTGTCTGTGGTGTCATTATTTGAGATCTAGGAAGATAGCCTCGTATTGTTGTCCCACAAGTGCTTAATGCTGGTTCGCCTCAAGTGGACATCTGGCATGTTGGCAATGCGTCATGCGGCTGGCACGCACGTGTGCAGCAAGCCTAGCAGGCAAGGTGTGTGTGTTTGTGTGTGTTGCCTCATGCTCCACGTGTCACCTGTGGCAGGTGTGATCTTGTCATGAACACGTAGCAGCAGCATCTGTGTGAGAGGCATGCACTGTACGCAAACTGTAATGTGTATTGTGGTCATGCACGACGTAACAGCTACGAGTAGCACTATAATCATGCAAAGCATACTAGACAGTTGTGTTGTAGTCATGCGCGATTTATACCATTCAACATTAGCAGCATTGTTGTATTCATGCGTCCTCCTCTGTATCAGGAGCAAATGTGTTGTATTCATAGCCCATAGTGTTAATTCGTAGCTCAAGTGTTGTAGCCAATGTCTGCACACGCCAGCTGTCAGTAAAGTGTTGCAGCCAAGCGCTACACACACCAACCACGAGTAACGTGTGTTGCAGTCAAGCGCCACACAAACCCGCCATCATTAAACGCGTTGTAGTCAAGTACAAGACACACCAACCACTAGTATCACATGTGTTGTTGTCAAGCATCAGACAGACCAGTCACCAGTAACACACAAGTAGCCAAGCACTACACAAGCAGAAACGTCAGGAATGTTTCTGTCTGTCCACTGTACTGGAGCCAAGAGTAGTTCATTACACGAGGTGCTGCTGGTTGCACTGGTGAAGAATTCTTTGCTTAGTGCTGACCCCCTCAGCCGAGATGAACACCATTACCGCCTATTCCGTTTTTCAACCTCATCCTCATGTACACAGCGGTACAGCTCGAGTATGATGACCATACATTTCAGGTCAAAGGCCAGGCTATTATACCCAAGGGTCGCTCCATCGTGCTTAAGGGTCATGCCGTTGTGTTTCAGGGATTAAAAGTCTGCTGTTACTCTAAGTTTCCTCTGCGAGCTTCTTAGATTATTAACGTTGTCCCTTCAGAACTGACTCCATAATATTACTACTTTTACTGTAGTGGTGTATCGGTTAGCGTTCTTGGCCGTGACGCATTCGTAGGCCTCCTAGAGTCAAGCGTATAGGTTCGAATATTGGTTGCGGCCGTCGGTCCACAGTCAACCCAGCCGTTCATCCACCCCTTGGGATTGGTCTATAAAATGGGTACCTGGTTCAGGCTGGGGTATATATATATATATATATATATATATATATATATATATACCGTTGATGAGATGGCCTTGATTAGGGCCTTAGTTGCCTGTGCCATCTCAGCTATCGCAAAAATGCATGCATCATTTACGATACCGTTAACTTAGTAATTAACACATCAAGGAAGTAGTCATCATCTGCTGTCTCATTAATTTGTAAATTAACAGTCACGAGTAAGTCCCTGTCTTCGTTCTGCGTCAGACCACTTTCAGAACATGAGAGCAAATCTGTATTGAAACCATTGCGTTCTGTTTCTTGTTAATCGCATTGAGTCTGGATATGAAATAATTGTGGATGTAGGTACTTCAGAATCCGGGCAAGGTATTAAGCTTCCGAACTTTAGCCTTTGAAGGCCGTTTTGAGGCCAAGAAAGGCTGTTCTTCAAAAGCCTCATATATTACAGGTAATTCACTGTATCCATTTATATTTATACAACAGCTTATAGAATGTTAATAACCGTATCAATAGCATTGATTTAACGTTCATTTAGTGACTTTTTTTCACCTGGCAGCTGATCTAGAATGAATACGAAACAATACGAAACATTTTTATTCTTTCTTCCTCACATATCCAGAACTAACATGAATCTCATTTTTCATTACTCCACTTGTGGCACGATGATAAGGATTCCTTAGAAGAAATCAGTACACATCTTATCGTACATCTATGATAAAACTTTTAGATAAGTGACGGCTTTGATTTTTAGATGTATCTTATCGTATATGGGAATGCTGAGGAACCAAGGCATCGGCTATGAGTGTTCACGCTATTCGAACCAAGAAAACCTATTAAGTTCATTTTTAATAATGTTTTCTATATGGGAGATGTACGTTTCGTTTATATTTTCGCTTGCATCAGATACCTTTGTAACAATGGCCGCCAAAAATGATAATACAGAGAGAAACGTTTCATAGGTTTATCTGTATAATGAAAGTGTAAGTGAAAAGTAGATCAAGGTATATTTCTGAAAATTGGCATGACCCCATGTAAAAGATCTGGGAGGGATTTATCTCTGAAGGTTATTAGAATGGCTGGCGAGATGCAAAACCAGTGATAACGGTGTTTGAAGCACTTTTACTCTCGTCTAGGATGATTAACTTGTAAACACCAGTATATACACTGCTTATTAGACAAGGATCCAGTCTTTGATGGCTCGCACGAACTTGGTTAGAATCTAAATAATTAGGGAATTAATGATAGCTAGACATCACATGGTAGCAAAGTAGATTTTATTTTGTACACAGTAAACTTGAAAGAATTCATTAAGTAGTAAAAGGCCTGTTCATATATCTGAACACGAAAGTTATTCCTGTTGGCCATAAGAAAAGGTATAGTAAGAAAAACGATTACGGTGAAGGGAGAGAGTAATAGAGAGAAGATTCAAGACTATAGCAAAGGCATAAGGATGTATACAACCACGACTTTTGCCCAACCAGTTGCATAATTCAGGAAGGTTTGGTAAAATATTTACAGTGTGCGTGACCAGTCAGGCTATGCAAGAGGCCTGTGGGCGTGTGTGACCAGTCAAGTCAGGCTATGCAAGAGGCCTGCGGGCGACGGCCACCAATAACCAGATCGATCAGAGGAGTTGCACTATAGCTTGATCCGTTCTTGGGTTGAGAGGATTAATACGAGCGCCAGTACTACGGACTCTGGTCTCGGCGTACTCCTAGGCTGGTGTTAAAGGCCGGTGGATGAAATTTGAGCGCCACTTTCAAATCGCTGGTTGAAAATAACTATGACAGTTTATTTTACGTTTAATGTTTATAAGAAGAGATATCGAAAATTTGAATTCAGGTGCATGCTGACATTTCATTATTGTTATTATTATTATTATTATTATTATTATTTTATTGTACCGTACTTCACCTGCAAGTGGTTACCTCGCTAGTGAAGAGCCACTTCAGCAAGGCTGTATCGTCGTCGTTAGCCGGGATTCCAATATTCTGTAGAACTCATTCCAAAAGAGTTCATTATTTTCGTGCTTCTGCATGGAGTGCGACCTGGAATTTGCAGGGACTCCATGAAAGGGATTCTGGAATCATATATATAAATATATATATATATATATATATATATATATATATATATAGATAGATAGATAGATAGAT
>JAYMFT010173844.1:0-12175 GCA_038088735.1 Panulirus argus
CTCTAAGGCTCAGTCCTCTGTTCTTAACGCTACCTCGCTAATGCGGGAAAAGGCGAATATGTATGAAAAAAAATGTAAGGAGCTAATTGCTGAATTCCAAATTGTATTCTCAACAGTAGACACATTACCCTACTGCTGGCAGGATGCAGGAGGGATAAACCACAGAAAATTCTGAGATCCTTTTACAAGACATAAGTAGGATGACATAGGTCTTCATCTATCTAAAGCATATGTGAAATATCACTTTATGTACTCAAAAAGTGTGAAGAATCATGTGAAAGACCCCATGGGATGTTTAAAGATTGACAGAGGAAGGATAATTGTCAACTGAGTGGAAGAGAGCAAAGTAGTACCTATTCTTAGGAAAGGAGATATAGAAAATTCTCTGAACTACAGATTGGTACTTTTGATGAATAAGATCCACAATACACTACAGATAATCAGAAAATGAATGGGTGATACCTTGGGAAAAAATGACCTAATCAAAAAATAGCACTGGTTCTGTGGAGAAGGGTCATGTACAATAAACCTGTCAGGCTTTCATGACAGAGTGAGCAACAACCTAGACAAAGGAGAGGGTTGGGTGGATTATGTGCTCTTGAACTGCCAGAAAGCATGTGACACTGTACCCCACAAAATGCATCAGACATAACCAAAAGCCTTGTGATCACTTTTATTAATGATATATGTAAATGATTTCTCATTAAGAAGAGAATCATACCTATGGCAAATATGTTTGTGGGTATATCAAAACTCAGAGAAGTCAGGAAAGTACGGGATAATAAAGTATTGAGAGCAAAGGACCATGAAAACCTACAAAGAGGTTCACAGAAGGCTCCATCTTTGGTCAGATACATGGCTGATGAAGGTGAACCTAGCTAAATATGAGGTGACAAAGGAAAAAAAACAATCATCAGAAGTTTTATCACGACTAAAATTCTCTTGGAGATAAACGGCAGGAGTAAGTTTGTGAAAGGGACTTTGGGGTTCATATGGCACTAAGCCTATATCAACTATTAGCATCGAGATGATTTTTTTTGGAAATAAATCACTTATTGGTAGGGGAGACAACAGAGAATGCATGACAGAGGAGCCTTTACAACATGGGTAAATTTATTCAGTGGTGTCTGGCAGTGTTTGGGTCACTTATGTTCCTAATCAATGTAAACAATTTGCTAGAGGGACTAAAATGATATCTAACTATGTCTGTAGATAATGCTAAATTGATGAGAGAAGAAAAAGGTATTGTAAATGAGACTGTGAAACCTAAAATAAGACTTAGATAGGCCCCAATACTGAATGGATGAATGGTTAATGTAATTCAAATACATAAGCAGCAATGATGTGACAGTCAAATAAGCCAGACTAAGACTATCACCTAACCAGGAATGATTCATTGGATTGTTTTTGTAATGAAGGCTTAAGGACTGACACCAAAAAAGCATATTAGGGAGGCTGAAATCAGTCCCTTTGTAGGTACACTGGTCACTTGAAAAATATATTCAAGCATATGGACAAGCTATTTACAAAGCTTTTTACATACATTGGATCCAAATTAGAGTATGAGCCATGAGTTTCATCACACTGCTTGAGGAGCATATAGGTTTATTTGAATTCAAGGGCGGGCAACAAATATTGTATCTAAAGTGAGCTCAGCTAAGGGAGAAGATAACAGCTCTTGACTTACTCTTAAAAATATATAGTGTGCAATGAATTTAACAAAAGGTTGATACAGCAGATCTTTGAAACAAAGAGAGACCACACAACTAGAGTACACAAGAAAATTAGAATGAGAAGAACCATAGATGATGTGAAGATACATTCCAGTAGCAACAGGGTGGTAAACTGATGGAACAAGCTATGTGAAAAATTTAAGAAGCTGTATGAAAGAAAAGAAAGGTCAAGAGACAGGGTTCCATGAGTTTGCAGCTTCCTCTCCATTAAGCATTTACATAATAACATATAGATATACACACACACACACACACACACACACACACACACACACGATCCACCAGTCTTTTGGGCCTAGGTTCACTTCCCAGACAGGGCAGATGGTTGAGAGGCAACCCAGCTGTTCATCCTTCCCTTTGAGAATTGTTGATGAAAGTGTAACTGGCAAAAGGAGGGGTGTGTACATATGTATGTATACATAAGGTTAAGGTACTACAGTATATGTAAAAGGTTCTCAGATACAATGAACAACAACACATACACAAAGATGCACTGAATTAGGGAAGTGAAAAGGAGGGCTCATGTCTTAACAATGCCTAAAGGGATATCATTCTGTAAAACAAGCAAAAGGAGAAATAGAGGCTTCTTTTAGGGTAAGTAATGAACTCAATGATCAAGAAAATCTGTTGGTCGACATGCATGAAGGTCTCATCTGAATTTGAAGTTGCATGAATTTCTATGAATAAATTGCTTATAATTCATGCTTTTAAATGCACATGTAAGAATCTAATGAATTCTGCTATATCTGATATCAGGAGTATCTAAGATATTAGATCATTTCCATTACAAGATGCTAGGTAAATGCAGCATCTTGGTTAGATACAAGATAAAGCTTCTTGATTACATTGATTTTTGATGAAGTAAAGCCCACTCAGGAAATAAAACTTTCTGATTAAATAAAGCTTCTTGACTAGTCGGTTCTCTGCTTGCAAGTCAGACTTGGCTGATGGCAGACATCTGAACCTTCTTTTGTGAGTAAGAATCCTCTTTTAGGTTGTGAACAGGAATTCTCTTTTAGTTTGTGAACAGGAATTCTCTTTTAGTTTGTGAACAGGAATTCTCTTTTAGTTTGTGAATGGGATCTCTTTTCTATTTTGTATATGGGAATTCTTTCCCAGTAATGAATGGGACAGCTCTTCTAGTTTGTGAGTGGGAATTCTCTTCTAGTTTGTGAATGGGAATTCTATTCCAGTTTGTGAATGAAAATTCTTTTCTAGTTTATTAATACATACTATACCTTAAGGTGCATATTACTATACTGTAATAAACCCGATGGGCAACATCAACACAAAGCAAAATGTAATGTGGACAACAATGAAAATCAGCAAAGAGGTAACTATGGCCAATATCACACAATAAAACCAAAAAAAGCCCCAGTGGTCCACACATGGGAAGAAGGCACTAAAATAGGGTTTTCAACAGTCAAGGAATGGTATCATAACACAGAAAATCCTGAGGAAACAGGGATAAAACTTAGGGGTAAAGTTATACAAGAGTTAGGACGACAAAGCAAGGTAATTTATACATAACCTAGGACAAGATAATACATATAAGGGCATTGTTGTGATGCTTCAGGCTATATTAAAGGGTAAACACAAAATGGAACTATCTAAACATGACTGAAGTAAAACAGGAAAATTAACAAGGATAATTTCAAACACAGAGACATATACCAGAAGGAAAGCAAATATGCACAAAACATCACAGAATAACCAAACTGAGAAAGTTCAATTATTAGGAAAATCAAAACAAATCTTTATACAAATGCAGGCAAAAAATGAAAAGAAAAAATGGTAAAATGTCAAAAACAAGGAAATGAATATTCAAAAGATGAAGCTAAAGACAAATAAAGAAGGGGAATGAAGATAAAATCAGAATCATAAGGCAAAATCTAAATAACAGTGTAGCATATTACATAGTGAGAATGAGCAAATGAACCAAACAGTGAGAAATCGAAGAAAGTAGATGTTAAAACCAGACAAGAGGAAGGAACTCCTTTGAGCTCAGAGTTAACACAAAGAAGTTTGTGGGCTAAAATAAATGGCTATAGCTTAGATGGCATGTGAAAAGCAATGAAAAATGAGACAGGGGGACATGACTTCAGCAGTGAAAAGGTGAAATAGGTTGTGTGGCCTTAACACAGAGGCAGTACAGTCAACAATGTGCAGGACTTACGTGGCCTATGTCTATCAACAAGGAGTGTATAACTAGATTATGAAAGGGATACAGTTATTAGACGATATGAGAGTGTATCCTTGACAGAAACAAAAGGAAGAAGTGAATATCTGGTATTCGTGAGAAGCATGATTTGTAATTGAGCTGTATGACCAGCAAACAGAAAAGGATGATTGATAAACAAAGAGTTCATCACTAATAAGTGATGGGGCTTAGGACAGAAAAGTGGGGTGTACCAATAGTAATCAGAAAAGCATGGCTAGTACACAGAGGTGAAACACAAGCAAACAGAGGATGTAACAATAGTAAACAAGTAGTATATCTATACTTAATAACATCTATCATTGGTAAGCTAGGGGCATATCCCTAAAAAGCAAGTGGTATATTACTAAAAAATGTGTCCCTATTAATGTAAATGGGTATAATTAGTAAAGATGTGTACACAGATTGCTTTTCTTGGAAGGGGAGTGTTTATTACTGAAAAACAATTACAATACTAGCTATTAGCACAAATAAATGTAACACTACAAAGCTGTTATGTTACTAAGGCAGAGAAAATACATGACTAACAAAGAGGTGAGGGTCTGCCTTGTCAAAATGGTATATATAAGAAGACAGAAATGTGCTATTATTAAACAGAGTATGTACAATTATTGGGATGACTAAAGGCCACTGTATTACTTGCAAATGTGGCATAATTAGAAAGCCTGAAGTATAAAAAAACATTTAGTAAGGGATGCAATATTAATCAACAAGCAAAGGATAGTGGCTGTGATGGTGGTGGTGGAGAGAGGGTTTCCCAGTCCATTTGACTATCCTACCTGATGCTGTAGAGAACACCACCATTGGGATAGATGCGCAGGTACACATTGGGCAGGATGATGTCATGGAAGTGACCCAGCTTCTCATTCTTGAAGAACAGGTCAGGCATCCACACCTTGTTCGTCTCCGTCAAGGTCAGGTACTTTATCCGACCTAGGGGTTAAGGGTATGGGTCAACTGCAAAGTCACACTTAACAGAAGGAGAGGTCTTTGATTCCAGACGAAGAAATTGTATTTGTAACAAATTTCAGAAATATGAATGTGAAAGCAGTAGGTTTGTAAATCTTATAAAAATAATCTTTTATAACTAATTTTAAAGCTTAGATTTTTTTTTCTTTTATTTCCAAAAAATTTCTATCAGCAAAAACTGATTCTACCATCATCATTTACAAACATTCCATAGTGTAGGAATTTTATCTGAAATCCAACTGGGTGACAGTGGTGCTATGGAGATATAAAATGCCCAATGATAGTATAACAAAAAACAATACAAAAAAAGATGATAAAAGAAGCTGGAGAAGAATTGTGTGGGTAAAATTACAGGTGATCAAGCAGAGGGAAAGTCGAACAATCATTTAGTGTTAAGTGTAAAGCTGATTATCACATGTGAAATGTTAAGTGTAAAGTTGACTGCTACTTGTAAAAGGTTAAGTGTAGAGTAAACTTTTATGAGTTAATGAATACTAGCCTTCATCTAAAGCAGGTCGGGAAGTGGGAAATGGACTGTATTCACTGGTGAATAGCTCTGGAGCGCTGTTTGAAAGCAATGAAAGAATACTGAAAGTGAATGCTGGTAAACATGAAACATTTGTTTCTCAGAGCGAACAGAGCAGGGCAACAGTTTGTAGCACAAAGCAGAGGACCAGAACTAGTTATGTGAGATGGAAGGATCATGTAGCCAGCTGGGCTGGATGACCCCAGAACACATGGCTCAAAAAGCAAGGAAAAGAAACAAAAGTGAGTATCTGGGAGGCGCTGGGAAGGAGTGAGGGTGAGGGGAACATCGAAGAGATATTAGTATACAGATGTTGGTGCCAGAAGGTTGTGTATTTACCTATTTGTACTGTAGAAGGAGAGGGTTCCCACATAGGTCCTCATCACCTGAACTCTCTCAACAATATAAAACCTTTCAACTTTTGTATACTATCAGCATTCACAATTTCGTTTCTTGCTTATTCCATTCATCCATGATGCTGTTACTATAAAAGGATTTTACATCTTCTCTAAAATGTTTCTTGCTTAGTTCTTTTTTCATGGTTTCTGGCTGTTCAGTTTTTGCAGTCTTCCAAGAACTTTTAGTGGAGATTCTTAAATGTCTAACTTCTCCATCAGTAGTAGTTATGGACTCAGGAAGGAGTATGGAAACATGGGTTATATACAACACTGGATTATTGAAGTCAAGAGGTCATGTAGCTCAGGGTAAGCTATTGCAGTTGGTGCAGAATTAATTAAGAAGGTGAGGTGAGGTGAGGTAAAGTGAAACTGGGTAGGCAAGGTTCTCATGGCACTGGTGCAAGAGCAGGGAATGAGGCAGGTGTCCCAAGGTGCTAGCACCAGAGAAGTGAGTATGAGCAGTTGCATGACAATGACCATGAGATACTGATGCACAAGTCCTGTGGGAGCATGGCATGGATGCCTATCTTACAGAGCTTCTATAGAGGGGAGGAGGTATTCCTGAAGGCCTGAGCTATTTAGCTGTTACCAAAGTTTTGTATTTCATAAAGCAGTAGGTGGGGAAGCAACCAAAGCTCAAACAATTGAGGCTGCTGCAAGGGATGGGCTTTGACAATGCACCAAGGAACTCCTGCTGGAGGCTGCATGAGCAAGAAAAATATAAAGCTGCTGCCAAAGATGATAAGCTATGAGACACACCGTGGACATTTTAAGGTCTTGGGTGTCTTGTTAACCAAAAACCAGTGGACTGCTTGACTGACTGTTTTTACTACCACAAGGATACTTATGATCATGCCAGTAGGGTTAGCCATGCCAAAGTAGTAGCATTAATCATGTGAGCATGGCCGTTAAGTTAATAGTCAAGTCAACGAGGATGGGTCCCCTTTGGAATTAAGGAAGGCATCTATTGGTGTGGGTCTAAATACAAATGGACATTTTTTTGTGAATGTCTAAGTCAGACTCCTATGGAGCTCTAGCGGGGTTACATGAAGTTAATGTCAGGTGCTTGATTAGATGATGACAATAGACTTGGCATCCAATGCTGGACATGACTATGATTTCATCAAATCAGGTCACCGTCAGATAAGTAAGGGGTTTGAAAAGTGGAACTAAAAAATCCCACCACGCTACTCTTCTGTTTTTTTTTATGAACACCTGGGCAGGAAACGCACATACTGCATTTAGGTGTTTGTCTAATGCTGGTGAGAAGCAGAGAGTAGGAGAGTGGATCCAGGTCAGTTTATGCCAAAAACAACCAGGTGATTTGTGGTGGTGGTGGTTGCAGAATATAGAGGGGTACTGGATTACCAAGTTGGTTATGACATCCCATAAGGCTAATGATGCTTGGACCTGCAAAGAGATGAGGGTAGAAAGGCAAGCATGGGATTCAGCAGGGCAGTGGGGAAGGCAGGATAATGACGACAAGCCTAGATGTGGTTGAGTCGAGGATGGTAGGTTATCATCTAGCACTACAGTGTGTGAACTGCATCCACCTATCTCTCTTAGCTTCTCAGGGGGTCATCAGTTTAATGAGCATTCTTAAGTATCTAACTGCTCTATTTGTATTAGTGATGGACCGAGATAGGTAAACACACTTAATACAAAACTGAGGTGATGTAGCTTAGAGCAAGCTGCTACAAGTGCTGCAGGATTAAGTAAGAGGGCGAGGTTAGTTGAAGTAACGTGAGATGCGGTATACAGTCTCTATGATGCGGTGAGGGTTACAGGCATGCATCCTGTGGGGCTGGTGCAGGTGCATGCCATAATGCAGGTGGACTGAGGTACTGGTGTTGAAAAGTTTGGTACTAATATATGTGTGGCGCTGATGTGGGAGATGTTAAGTGTGGTGAAAAAGGAGTCCTGAAGAGAGTTTCAGGGATGCCTTGGCTCACTGAGCTTCTGCAGAAGGGAGGAGGCATTGCTATGGTCTTGAGTTAGTGAGTGGTTGCCAAAGTTTTGTGCTTCAGATGTGACTACTGGAGGACATGGGCACTGACAATATTACATGGAGTTCCTGCAAGGTGGCATATGAGGCTCCTGCCAAAGGGAGGCATGGGTGACAAGGCCTGAGAGGGAATATGACCAGGAGTCACAA
This sequence comes from Panulirus argus, assembly GCA_038088735.1. Taxonomy (NCBI): domain Eukaryota; kingdom Metazoa; phylum Arthropoda; class Malacostraca; order Decapoda; family Palinuridae; genus Panulirus; species Panulirus argus. Next base: position 8,000 of record JAYMFT010173844.1, read on the forward strand.
GATGGACGTTTTCTTGGTGTCCAAGAGCCAGTAGATTCCATGCCTGATTGTGTTGGCAGCCATGTGGGTACTTATGTACCAGATGGGTCAGCCACGCTAATAGCGTCATGTGGGCATGGCCACCAAGTCAATGACAGTAAGTACCCTTTGGGATTAAGGAAACACATCAATTGGTTGTTGTCTAGATGCAAGAGAACCTTATGTTGTGAAGGTCAGGATCATCTACTTTGGGAAACCTAGTTAGGGTCACATGAGGTGAATGTCAGGGGCTTGATGAGATGATGACAGTGGACCTGGTAACTAATGCTGGCCGGAAGTGATTTCACCACTGTCAGAGAGGTGGAGTGACACTGGAAAATGTTGCTACAAACTGTTCACTGTCAACAATATCCAATTGGTTTGGAAACTTGAAGGATATGATCAGGTTGAAACTTACTCTCTTCTCTTCTATGGCGGCTTGTAACCTTTCAGTGTGTGGACAGTTACCTATTTGTACTTTCTGTGTGTGTGTGTGTGTGTGTGTGTGTGATTACAATTTGTGTGTTAGGGTGAGAGTGTTTTACTTTCCTAATCCCAGTTTCTTAAACTTGTATATTGGTACCATATCTTTACTCCTATGTATGTACACACACACACACACACACACACACACCCTAGCATATGCCAGGTACCCATTTTATTGACCAGCCCCGAGGTAGGATAAACAGCTGGGTGGACTGTGGACTCTGTGTGTGTGTGTGTGTGTGTGATGTGTGGGACCAAAAGCAGGTGTTGTGGAAGGCCCGGCCCAGCACCTTGGGTTGAGAGGCGCCCTGGCTTGTAACAACAGTGTAGTTTGGGCCCCTGAAATAGACTCCAGTGAAGGGCGGCTCCAGTGTTGACACAGAGGAAGGAATCGGGGCAGGGCGGCCGAGTACAAGGGTCAAGGTCAAAGGTCACAGACTGAGGCCCTTAGATCCTCAAGACTGTTAAGAATATCTATGAAGATGCTGTGCCCTAGGTAGAGGGCTAAATAATAGGAAAAAAATTGAAGAAAAGATACAACTCTAAATCAATAATTAAGTAAATACATATGAGAGAGGAGTTATGAGTTACACGAGACAATGAGAGTTCCATTGGGATAAAAGACGTAAGTTGTTGAATGTGCAAGAAAATGGAAAGTATGAAGCACTTAGAGTTGATCAAACATGGCCCGCCCTCCTTTGAAAACAAGCAAGACACGTTAATCAACATCTTTCCTTGTCACAGGAAAGTAAATACAACACCTTTCCTGTCTCTTGAAAGGTAAAATATAAAATACATTTTACATATAGAGTTGTTAAAAGGTTCCTACACTCTATTGTGTAAGTATAGAGTGTTGGCTATACAGGGTTGTGGGATGGTGAGCACGGATGCTTATGGTGAGAATGGTGACCACTGCCAGTGGGACTGGTAGCCAATGATGGTGAGATGAGATGCTCACGATGAAAATGGTGACTATGGATGATGAGATAAGACATCATGATGAGGACAGTAAACTTGGACAGTGAGAATGGTGACAGATACTTTACGATGAAAATGGTCGTCATGGATCGTGGTAATAGTGACAGGAAGGATGGTGAGAATGGTGATACAGAATGGTGAATGGTGGGAACTGTTGCAGTGTGACTGATAGTGCAAATGGTGAGCGTGGTGATGGCTGAGTGCCTGGTCACAGTGGGAAGCCACGGTGAGAATGGTGATGATAAGAATCGGAAGGGATGGTTAAGACGACAGCAGTATCCGAATGACGATGGTAAATAATGGTGACAAGATGATTATACAATGGTGATATGGAATGGTGACACAAAATGGTGACGTGAGAGGATGGTGCCAAGGAAGGTAAAATGAGATGGTGAAATGGAAAGATGACGATAACAATGGTATGGATAGTGACATGGGATGATGACAAAGGATGGTGACAGTTATGATGGTGACATGGGATGGTGATAGCAAGGACTGTGACGGGCAAGGGATGATATAAAGTGAGTATGGTGACAGGATAGTGAAAGCAAGACACTGAAACTAAGCATGGTGAAAATAAAGATGGTGATGCTAAGAACGGTGACACAGGATGGTGAAAGTGAATATTGTCACACAGGACGGTGACATTATAGATGATGACACTGAAGATGGTGACACGATATATGGTGACAGTGACGATGGTCAAGTGACAGTGCAGGTGACATTAAGGATGGTGAGTGAGGACAGTGACATGACTGGTGACAGTTAGGATGTTCAATGAAGATGGCGATAGTAAAAATGGTGAGTAAGGATGATGATACAGGTTATGGTGACGACAGGAAAATAGTATGGTCAGAGGATGGTGTGCACAGTGACATTAGGATAGTGGCATGTGATGGTGAGTAAAGATTATGACACAGAACTGTGGAAGAGGATAGTGACACAGGACTATCAAAGAAGGTGAGAAAAAGGATTGTGAAAGAATGGTATCAGCGAGCAGAGTGGGAGTAAGAATAGTGACGCAAGATGGTGACAATAAGTCAAGTGACAGTGAGAGTAAATATAGTGACATGGGAGAGTGAGGAAGATAGTAAAAAAAAAAAAAATGGCACTTGATAGTGATATGGGATGGTCATAATAGTGACAGTGATAGGAGAGTGACACTATGGAACGAGGGAATAATGACACTATAGGACGAGGGAATGGTGAAAAGTGATGGTGAGAAGATGGCTGGTTCGTGTGAGGAGAGTGACGCAATGATGGTGAGTGCGAGGAAAGTGACACATGAGGATGGTGAGCATGATGATAGTGACACAAGAAGGTGGCATTAAGGAAGGTGAAAAAAGTGGTGAGAGTAAGAATGCGACTCAGGATGGTGAGTAATGACAGTTACATTTAAGGATGGTGAATGAGGATAGTGAAACTAGATAGCGAGTGCAGATAGTGACAAGGGGTGGCGAGTGTAGACAGTATCAGAATGGTGAGGACAGTGAAAGGATTATGAGTGAGGATAGTGACAGGATGGTGACTGAGAACAGAGACGGGATGGTGAGTGAGGATAATGACAGGATAGAGAGTGAAGATAGTGACAGAATGGCGAGTGTGTGATCAGTGATACTTTGAGATGGTGAGCGTTAAGAAAGTGACACGGGATGGTGAGTAAAGATAGTGAGGGGCCTGTGAAATGGGACGGCGGATGAAGCTGGCACTACAGGATGATGAGTCAGGACAGTGATTTGGAATGGTGACAGGATGGTGAATGAGAATGAGAGATGGTGATATTTATTGTGATGAAATAGTGACATGGGTGAGTGAGGATGATGACCGGCGATGGCGAGAGGATAAGGAGGAGATGGTGAGTAAGGAGTGTGACACTGGATGGTGAGTGAGGATAGTGTGGGGTGGATAGTGAGACACGCACCTCCGTGGTCATCAAACACGAGCCTCTCGTCTTCCCATTCTTCTCTGAAGGTCAGCTGCACGCTGTACTCCTGTGGTGGGAGGTCAAGAGGTCAAGAGGTCAGTACAGGTCACACCAACCACAGCAAAGACAGGTCACACCCTCACCCCACGTAGTGACCAGATCTGTCACACAACAGGTCACCCCCATGACAAAAATCTATCTCAAGGCAGCTCACCCACACACCCCCAGGAGTAACAAAATCTATTTCATAATATAGGTCAGGTCACGAGTCCTCAAATTCTACTTCAAAACGGGTCAGAGATTGTAACAAAATAAAGTAAACAATCCTACCAGAGATTGAATTCATGCAAGGCAGAGGTCAACAAAAGACATGTGATTCGGAATGCTTTTGTCAAAATGACATATTTTCCTGTCAAAATGTTAAAAGTGCTGACTTGATTCACAAGAGGGAGTGGTCAGTGTGCCTCACCTGACCTGATGGGAGCCAGCGAGCCACAACGTGTGGGGGTGAGGCAGAGGGAAAAGACAACTCGCTACCCGGACCAAAGAAGTGAGACTTGGCGGCTACTAAAATGCTGGCTCACGGAGCAGCCATCACTGATCCTTCCCGAAGCCCAGAGAGGGAGAGAGAGAGAGAGAGAGAGAGAGAAGGAGAGAGAGAGAAGGAGAGAAGGAGAGAGAGAGAAGGGGAGAGAAGGAGAGAGAGAGAGAGAGAGGGAGAGAGAGAGAGAGAGAGAGAGAGAGAGAGAGAGAGAGAGAGAGAGAGAGAG
>JAYMFT010173855.1:0-12175 GCA_038088735.1 Panulirus argus
CTTTTTTTTTTCTTTTTTTTTTTTTTTTTTTTTTTTTTTTTTTTTTCTTTTACATGCTCTTTCTGCCCTATCCTTAGGATAACTTTCACATTTTATCTTTCATTTTATTAGAATTAATTGAACTTTTCAATACATCTAGTCTAACTTTGAGCACCACCATTGACATTCTAACAGGTTTTTATAATCCTTCTCCATCTTGCTTCCAATCTTTGTAATTGAAAGCAATTACAGAAGGATGTTTATTCTTTCAGGAATGATTGACCAAAAAATTCGGCGTGGCTGTGAAGACCAAGAGATGGATTTGTTGATTATAGGCTTCCTCTTTGCAAGACACGCCAGCCAAGAGGGTCGTCATATCTTTCCATCATATCCTCAGTGGTTCAGTTCCTTGTTTGCAACAGAGTCAGGAAGTCCTGCTTCAAATAAGCAGGCTTTTGTGTTTTTGGTTAGTTTTTGGCAGGGTTTGAGCAAGCAATCATCTGCTATTTCTGTTAAAAGTTAGGATGAGATGATAGTTCCACTAAGTTTAATGTTTTCCAGGAGAAACTAATTATACATGCTCAAGTTAGAAATTTCTTAGAGTATCAGAAAAATTTATAAGTATGGAACTCTTCTTAGTAACTCATTATTGGTACGTGATTCAGATTTTAGCTAATATTCAATTTTTGTCTCGATTAGGGGTATTGATATAATCATGGATGTGTTATTCATGTATTTTACTATATGTTGTATGCCAGTTTTCACATTCATTGGAAGATGGTTTGTACAGTATCATACTTCAGCATTTCCCTCTTCTCCAGCCTGTCCCATGAGCAACAAGATAATCCTCAGGGAATATCAGACTAGGATCATTCTTACCCTCATAGAATTGGTTTGGAAGCTCCCATTTGCTTAGCCTTTTCAGTCAGGCCTCTGATTACCAAAGTGATTTGCTCACATATTAGGTTCACCCTTAGCCAAGCAACAGTTGCCACCAGGTTGACATCACCAACCCACCTGCTTTCATCCATTCTGAGCTCACAATACATAGATTGTACCAGTAACCCCAAGCCAGTCACAAAAGGTACAGAAAAATGTTTTTTTATGAAAGGAGGGAAAAACTTTTTTTTTTGAAGAACTTTAAGGTTTTGAGAATGAGCTATAGCCAACCAGTTGGCACTACCATGTGATTACACTCAAGGAACACCTCCTTAGCCTTTACTCGAATCTTTGCAACTACAACTGCTCCCACTCCCTTCCTCAGTGCAGTTGGGGTAAAATGAAAGTCTATATTTCCTGCAACATAGCCTTTAAAAAATGTAGGATACCTGTTAACAATTCCTGAACTGGAGTAGACAAAAAAAAAAATAAATAAATAAATAAAAACAATAGATAATACTGCTTATATGATGTGACAACAATCACAAGGTCACCTTTTGATGGTGGAGAGGTGGCAGTATTGTATGGTTGTGTACATTTTGCCCACTAACAAATATGCCAACATGTCTAAAGTCCCACAGAGGTTTATGTTACACTTAAACACTACCTAGAATATAAAACATATATGTACGACAACAATAAGAGTGCAAAAACAAACTGCAGTCATCTTAATATTTGGCTGGTCCCATGTGGTAGTGGAGGGAAGGAGACTTTTACACAGTAGATCTTCTGACATCCTGTGTCTGCACTTTGCATATTTGTTACTTTCTCCAACACTGCATTTACAATCAATCAATCAGACACACGTTTAAAACATATTGACATCATAGGCTGTAAATGAATTATAAAACTTAAGTAATGGAGCACAAATATGGTAATTAAGACATATATATTTTGACTTTGGTCTTTTACCTCTTACATGGTTTGTTTCATAGCTCTTGGCAATTTATGGTTGCCATAGTAGCCCCATTGGAGTTCTTTTAAAAAGCACCAGGTATAAAACAATGAGAAGCATGCAAGGGAAAGTATTTTGATCAGGCAATCCAAGACTCTTTTGCCGTAGCTACCCCTAGGGCAGTAAGGCATCAGAGATATAGACAGATAGATTATTATATAGATAGCTGCAGAATGGAAGCTTATGGCTTCTGAAATATCAGTAAATGAATTGGTGAAGTTGGCTCAGCAAAGGAGCATAGTGGCATGGTGTAGCTCATTGTTTCAGGATTTACATACTTATAACAGTTGCAGATCATTGAGAACTAGATTGATAAAAGTAGACCTTATTGCAATATCCTGGTCTGTTTATATCTCAAGTGTATTGTATTTTGTGAATGTATAGTGTGGTATTTGACTGTAGATACAAGTACAGAGCTAAAAGATTTGTGGAAGAAGTTTTTCAAAACACAAATATAACACATTTGATATAATGATACATTAGATAAGTTGCTTTAGCATGCACTATTTTTCAGGTTCGATTCCTGTCAGACTTAGTGCCCCACGAGCCAGCCTATTGTCTGCGTGCACATCTCACCAGCCATATCTTTACGCCAAAGGGCTGTCAGGAGGTAATGTCTTTTCTTTTTCAAGTAGCTGGCTTGCCCTTGAGTGAGTTCTTGGTGGTATTGATAAGGAAATGAACCATAGCACTTAACAGTCCTTATATATTTAGACTTTCTGTATGATCAGCCTTGGGAATTAGGAATTGGACTCCCCTCTAAGTTTTCTTAAAATAGGTTTAAACCTGAATATATGACTACCCCACCACCCTGATTAGTGTTTGAGCACCTAAGACTGACTCCGAGTTCCAAGATAGCTCATGAAGTTCTAGCAATACTAGTTAGTGGTGATACATCCATTGACTATAAATTTATTGTTTGTATTGGTACTGTATTAGTATTTCGTAGAGGATAAGAGAGAAAGAATGTTACCCACATATCTTCTGCTTTTCATATAAAGGCACATAAGAGGGGCAGGAGGGGGATCCTAAAACTCCTCCCCTTCAGTAATGTTTTCCAAAAGAGGGAACAAACAAAGAGCCAGGTGATGATTTTCTTCTACATCTCATTTGTCTGTTCCTCACGCTACCTTGCTAAGTTGGGAAACTGCATGCAGGTACAGTATACAAAGAAAAGATGTAAATAAGACATTCATATTTAAGTATGAATAATGCTATTTCCAGATGAATTTGTATTTTTTCCATCCTACTGGGCCTGTAAAGGAAGCCAATAACCACAAGTTCTCCTCCTACCATAAATTGAGATAAGTCTCTTTTAATGTCAAAAACGATTTCCCTTCATAATTGTTTAATTATAACAGAAGGCCCATTCAGCTTCATAGCTGTGTTACCATCAGTAGAGGGGAATTGATGGACTCCTTTGGAGTGAGAGGTTCTTCAACAAGTTTATACTCCTTTTCATTCATTATTGATGATACAAACTCACCAAAGGTAACCTTTCACTAGCAGAGTAACACCTAATCTCCATATTTTTATATAAATACACAACAATGAAGGATACAAAATGAGGAACTGGTAAAAGGCAGAGATGAGGTAAAGAAGAGTTGAAGTAAGTACTTTGAAGGACTGTTGAATGAGTTTGATTATAGGGTGGCAGATATAGGGTGTTTGGAACAGGGAGGTATGCAGATTGAGAGAATCATGGCAGGTGGAGTTGTGAAAAGAGAAGAGGTGGTGAAAGCCATGCATAAGTTGAAACGTGGCAAGGCAGCTGGAGTAGATGCTGTTGCAGTTGAATTTCTAAAGAAAGTAGGTGCCTGTGTTTCATCCTTGGTTTCCCCTTCTCCTTATTCCCTCCACCTGTATCTTATATTTGAATTTGGATGTATTGGTATACAATAAAAAAAGTACCATTTTATGTACTTTATTTGTTTTCTTGAAGTTAGAGATATATTTTGTTTTTCCTGTAGGTCCTTCGCGATTATTACCACTTGGTCAGAGCAAGACTTCAAGAACTGAAGGACTCTTTGAATCCCAGTGATAGTCAACAGTCATCCAAAATTAGTAGTAAAGTAGGTGCCATTTTCTGTTTAGGAATGCTGAAATGATCCTCACATTTATTTTGCTTAGGGTTATCTGTGGCTAACAACACAAAAATCAACCTGAAGATTGGTAAGATTCTAGAAATAGAAAGCAGGAGTCCCTCATTAATGCACTCATTTTTATAGCAGTAATTTAGTTTTTCCTTTATATGTACAAGAAATATGGATACAGGTATATAGTATGATGGACTTGCCCTTTAAATGGAGGATTCTTAATAATAAGAGCTGCCCAGATATTTAAATTTCTGAAATCGTTTGAAAGTATTCATTTAAGTTTTATGTACTTGTGGTGGCTTTGATGAAGACATTTAGTACTTGGAAGAATAGTGGTCTTTTTATCTAAAAAGTGTTTAGTAAATCCAGTAAAACTAGGTTAACATCAGTGGGTCAGGATGATCTTGATTGCTCTAGTCTCATATTCACCTATACATGATGTATATTCAGGAGAACTGTTGTAAAGAATTAGGGATAAAGGTAATCTGATGATGAAATGTAGTTAGGTTTAGATGGGGATCAGTGATGAGGAGGTGCATAGTATATAAGAACATGGTAATGATTTATGGCTTGGTTAAGGTGATTTTAGAAATGTTTTAAAAGGATTTTTTTTCAGCATATGTTTTCATTTGAAGTGATCAAATATGCTTGATTGGAAAAATTTATGCTTTTATGTCAGACAAAAAGGCACCTTGTTGATAGTTTTGCAAGGTAACAGATGAGAACCACATGTTTGTGTTTTATCTAAAAACACAATTTACTGTATTGCTCACTGTTTATGAAAGTAGTTCTGGATGACAGTATACTTAAAGTTGTTTTGATTTTATATTAGTGATTGAAATAACTAACTGATATGTTAATTCTTGTACATTTAACTGAATTATGTGTATATGTTTGCACATTTATTTTGCAGGTGGTTGAGGAAGTAGAAGCTGCTGTAAACCATTTCAGTGAAACGGGTAAAATACCAAACTTCATTCTGGAAGCGTCTATTTTCCGCAAACCATACTTTTGCTCTGCCTTCCTGCCTGCTTTATTAGTGGCTAGGTAATTTTTTTTTTATGTTTACTCTTCATGCAATCTCCATTTAGATGTTTCATTTCTTAAGACTCTATGTACCCCAGCACCCTTACGAATAGTATTGACAAAATATGCAATAATTCCTCCTTCATAAATAGAATACATAACCTAAGCTAGCTTAACCTCAGCTCATCGGTCAGGTTGATATGATACTGACTTTGTTGAACGCAGAGGATAAAAAGTTGCATTTGTGAGTTTATAAGAGATGTAACTCAAGGTGCACAAAGGGATGTGAGGTTATATGGATGTTGAATGCATTTATATCTAGATGCAGTAATCATTAGGACATTATTGTACAATAAATTTTTATTGCATATAAAGTTCTCTGTCCAGTTTACATTAAAAGTTCTAAAAGTGAATGTAATTAAGAATTAAACATTTGTTTTACTTATTCACAGACCCATACCAGATGTCCCAGATGCTCAAGCAAAGCTGATTGGAGCACTTCATTCTGCTGGCAAAATACCGTCCAATATGTTCAACAATTATATCGAAGCATGCCAGAAAGAGGTTTCAGACTTGTTGGCAGGTGAGGGGAATTTGATAAACTTTTAGATTTGACTGGCTTCTTCAGGCATCCTTAAACCTTGCTTCAAAGCTTCAGTCATTTTGGATATTTTAGTGGCTGGTCATGCTCTACACAAACACTTCTTCCATTACAAAGCACCACCTCCTGCACAGCCCTCCATTTCCTTGATCCCTCCTCTTTGCATGACCCTCCACTCCCTCAACTTCTACCTCCTTCATGCATTTCCTTCCCCTGACACTCGCCTCCCTGCATGGCTTCTCTTCCTCAACCCCCACCCTATGTACTACCCTGCCCTCCCAGACTGCCATCCCCTATAGAGTCTTTCCTTTCTGTGACCCCCACCCCTTACACTGCCTTCCCCGACCCCAGCATACCCCTCCCCTCACCAGACCCCATTCCCTGAATGGCCCTCCCTAGATCCCATGCCCTACGTGGCACTCCCTTCCTCCAACCCCCACCCCTTGCATGGCTTCTTTTCCCCTGTACTGCCCTCCCCTCCCAGATTGACACCCCTACACATCCTTTCCTTTCCATGACCCCCAAGCCTTGCACTACCATATCCCCCAGCATACCTTTTCCCTGCCAAGACCCCCAGACCCTAAATGGCCTTCCACTCCCTGAACCCCCACCCCCCCTACAAGGCCCTCCCATCCCCTGACATTAATGCCCTGCACTGCCCTCCCCTCTTAAACTTCTACCCCCTGTACAACTTTCCCTTCCTGGATTCCTATCCCTTATATTGTCTTCCCCTCCACTGAGCCCCTACCACCTGCATGGCCCCCCCCTCCCCAAATCCCAACCCTCTCCACATGGCCTTCACATTGTTCAACCCTGATCCCATGCACTGCCCTCCCTTCTCCAAACCCCCCCCCCCCCATCCCTGGAATGGCCCTCCTCTTCACATTTCTCCCCTCCCAAAACCCCCAACCTTTGTAAAGCCCTCCCTTCCCTAACCACCTACCCCTTCTCCTTGGTCTGCCCTCCCTTCCCCCTGCACAACCCTCCCCCTCTAGACCCCAACTCCATGCATTACCCTTCCCTCCCCAAACTCCAGCCCCCTTCACAAGCCTCCCCTTGCCTGTTCATTCTCTTTCAATCTGGCTGTGGTGGCCTGTCTGGTCTCTGACCATGGTGGCCTTTGCTGCACACTGCATCATTACATATAGACTAAAAGGTATTTTTTTCTGGGAAGTACTGTAAGTTTGAAGCTTATCTGTGTTGCTGTTTCAGACACTTATTCAGTCAAATATTTCTCTCTCTCTATCTTTAAGGCTACAGTCATAGACAAAAGTCCACATCCAGGCCAGGCCTTAAGTGAAACATAGAGAGAATATAATGAAAGGGAAAAAGAAAAGGGAAGGTATTTTATGAATTTTGGAGAAAGTATAAAACCTGTCTTGTTAAATAAGCCTGTTCATAGTCTTTGGGAAAGGCATGAGAAGGTAGAGAGTTGTAAAGCTTTGACGTTTAGGGAAAAAAGCAGTTAACAAAACGGCCTCACCACTCTCTTTTCCTCGACATTGTTTCCTCTTTTTCAAAAACCTATACAAATCTTCAGTCCTGCTTCCACATGACAGTGATCAGACATCCCATTATCTGCCCCTTTCAGCACGCTTACATCCAAAACTCTGTCATTTACACCCCTATCAATTAATATGTAATCCAGTAATGCATGATGACTGTCTCTAGTACTCAACTACATATACTTGAGTATATTCCTCTTTTTAAACCAGATGTTCCCAATCACCAGTCCTTTTTTAGCACGCAACTCCACAAGCTGTTTATCTTTTCCATTCATAACACTCGATACACCATGCACCCCAATTATACCCTCAGCTGCCACATTACTTACCTTCGCACTTAAATCTCTCATCAGTAGTACCTGGTCTCTTACATCAAAACTGCTGACACGCTCACTCTCATGATCTTCCTTCTCATACCAGGTGCATAAGCACTAATAATCACCCATTTCTCGCCATCCACTTTCAGTTTTACATATATCAATCTAGAATTTACTTTCTTGCACTCTGTCACTCTCCCTCAACTACTGCTTCAGGAATAATGCTACTCATTCTTTAGGTCATGTCCTCTCACCAACCCCTGACTTTACTCCTAAGGTATTTCCAAACCATTCTTCTCCTTTACTCAGAGCCAGAATATCTAGGTTTCTTTCCTCAAAAATGATACCTATCTCTCCTCTCTTCTCATCTTGGTTACATCCACATGCATTTAGAAACCCCTGCTCAAGCCTTCAAAGGAGGAGGAGCACTCCCTGCCTTGCTCCTTCAGTTTCCTCTTTTAGAATAGGAAATGCAAGAAGGTGAGGCTTCCAGCCCCCCCACTCCTGCCCCCTTAGTCACCTCCTAGAACACAGGGAATATAGATGTAGAAATCTTACTCTTACTCTTACTTAAAATTTTGAACCCTATCCAATTTCTTAATTTACGTGATGTTTTATAAGCCTTTCTCTTTTCTTGTAGATGTGTTCATAAATAATCAAGAAGATGTAATTGAAGAACCTATCACAGAGCTCTCTAACATGCTGCAAGAACTAGTCAATCATTCCAATAGTAGCCAAGGTAGAGATGAAGCTTCGTCATCCATGGTGTTGCCAGTACTATCTCAAATTTCACAGAAGATTGAGGAAATTATGAAGATAAATGACTCCAGAATAAAGAATATTAGTTGTATAATCATAGATGTAAGAACATTTAATGCAAAGCTGATAACATATCAGGTATGTGTAATTGAGAAAAAAAAAATTTATTGAATATTATTAGAAAATTAACTAGATGATCAATCAGCTACTCAACGCAAAGGTCTAGATCTTTTAAGGATACCAGAGTTATTTGATGTTGCTATCCTAAAGAAGGGTGACATATGCAACTGAAGTATTACACTTGTATCTATGGAATCATGAAATAACAATGTAAGCCCATTTGCATCCATCTGATGTTGGAGGACTGGGCCTGCTAAATATATCTTAAGAGAGAGACTCCATATATTACATAAATAAGTATCTCAAGTACTCATTGCATGCACTCACCATTACACCAGTTCATAAAAAAGTATAATTTTATACTTTGATATCAGTATCAGCATCTGTATGGTTTTAGGTAATTTGGGGTTCAACTTGCTGATTTGTCAGAAAAATATTTTATCTCTGTATCATTAGGTCGTCTCTGTTTAGTACTTCGAAATGATGGTTAGTATGGATGGAAGTAGAAAAGCTGGATTTTTATATTAAAGCCATTCATGGTTGAGGAATTGAAGGTACACTAAAATCTTTAGTGAATGGAAGAACAATAGTGTGTATAAGAAACTCGCATGTTGGAATATTTTGTCTTATTTCTAATGTATGGAAATGAAATCTTTGTTTTTCATAGCCCAGAGGGGTAAAATTGAAGGCACTTGTTAGTGATATCTTTTGTAATATAATAGAAATAAGGGGAAAAAAGTGGAAAGAAAATGAGATAAAGATATGTGATGCTTCCTACATGGACTGACCATGTTGGATGCATGGCAGAGGATATACATAAACAGAGTAGTGCAGTTGAAAGTACAAGAGGAGAAGGAACATGAAAGAACAGTTGTAGAGAGTGAGCTGTACAGGACTAAAGATATTTCGGAGGAGGATTCCTAAGGATTGATATTTAGTGTATTTGATGGATAAATTTTTTTGTAAGGATAGAGTTGTTAATTTTACATAAGTGTGGAGAGAGAAAAATCCAGAAAATCGCACATTAGTATGAAAGGATAAGATGTAAGGATGGAGTGAAGTAGGCTTTGAGTATTTAGGGCCCGATAATGGAGGAAGAGAGTGAGGCATGCATGAGATCATAGAAAATCAGAGTGATGTGGTACAAAGGAACTAGTGTGGTGTCATGGAGTTGAACCAGGTCATGTAAAGTGTTTAGGGGAACCACAGAAAGGTCTATGGGGCTTGGTTGTGGATAGAGGAAAAAAAGATTTTGAGCAGTCAGGGCCTGAACACGCAGGAGGATGAAAGGTTTGCACAGTTAGAGCGAATTTGAATGACGGAGTATACTAGGGTCAGTGTGCTGTGAGTGGACTGATCCAGGGTATGTGAAGCATCCTGGGTAAGCCATTGAAAGGTCTGTAGGGCCTGATTGTGGATTGGGAGCTGTAGGTTCGATGCATTACAAATGACAGCAAGAGAATGGACATGAGCGGATGTGGCTGTTCTTCATCTTTTCCTGATGTTACCTCGCTAACGTGGGAAATGGCAATAGATTTTTTTTTTAAGCACCAGGAACAGTCAAAGAAAGGCCTCATTCACTCACATTCATTATCAAGCTCTCATGTGTAATGCACTGAAACAACTGCTCATTTCCCATAAATGAGATGGCCTTTATTAGGGCACTCAGTTGCCTGTGCCATGTCAGCTGGAAAAAAAAAGTTCCCCCCCCCACACACACACACACACACACACACACACACACAGAGTATTACATTCTTCTAACGAGACCAACAGTTATTTTGATAATGGCTAGAAGACCCTGACTGCATGTACCATGTGGAAGTAGGACATGTTTTGGATAAAATATAGTATTTGTTACCAGTGATTTTTACATTAGCTTGGAGTGTACATACAATTTTTACATCAATGTAGGTTTAGGGTTACCAAATAATGTATGGCCTTTTTTTGCCAACCTGTACATATGTTCCTTAATTAGTAAAGTGTAAACATATGTTATGTATCCTAATAGTAGAATTGATTTTTCTAAAAGTATATGTCCGTGACTTCCTATATATGTTCCATATGCAGGTTGTAGAAAAGATAATTGGAATTGTGGAAAGGTTATGCTACACATCTTATCCTGAGGGTAACACCAAAGAAAGACGACCATCTTGGCTGACACAATTTGTGTCATTACTTTCATCAAGTATAACCTTACAACAAGCTCTTTTTACCCACCTTGTGCATACTCTTGAAAGAGGCCAGCATGGAGAAATTGACCCAGATCAAGTAAGCTACATGTAATTCATTTTTTATCTATCTTGTCCTTTTTCTTTTCTTTTTTTCCTACCAAATAGCATTGCTTATGCTGAATCATAAGATATTATTGTATTTATGTACCTTCTCTTCTCATTCAGTCTTCAAGGACCCAGTATTAACACGGAACTTTAGCTTAGTAATGCTCCACCAATTGTACCCACTGTGAAATCAAGATGCTTGAAAAGAGTAAGAGATGTCAATTATTTTTTCACAAGGATGAAAATATTAGAAAGGAATTCTGGAGAGGTAACCAAGATGCAGAATTAAGGGGTAATAATGAAAAGCGGTGATATTGTAAAGTGGGAATATTTAAAGAATGTTATGGAATTTGAAGGTTTGTGGCAGACTACATAATGATGCTCTGGTATCAGAAAAACACCATCAGAATGAGAGAGAGCAGCCTTTTTCCACTTTAGAGAACTGCTAACCTGTAAACTCTGGAAAACCAATCTACTTCTTGTTAATGTTTTGTTTTTGATTGTTATAAATAATTCAGAACATTTGTTAGAAAATAGAAGTTTACGTTGAATAATTCATTTGTCTTAGATGACATGTCACTTCAGGTTTAAAAATATAAGATGTTTAACAGCTTTTAGAGGATGATATGCGGTATGAGGCAGATTCATCTTAAAAGGATTGACATTAAGAGGGGTGTATCTAAGGTCAGCACAGTCTGATTAAGGGAGCTGACCAGGGTGTATTGAAATGGCTTAGACATATGGAGAAGATGGGCTAAGAAAGATTGGCTAGAAAGATCTCCATGTCAAGTATAGAGGGAGGAAGTAGGAGGGGGAGTAATGGAGGGTTTAGGAATATTGAGGCAATGAACATTTAGGAGGGGGAGAGGCATGCATGGGATAGAGTGAATTGGATCAATGTGGTGTATCAGAGACATAATGTCAGTGGGCTGAACCAGGGCATATGAAACAATCACGCTAAACCATGAAATGGTCTGTGATGCTACAGTGGATGGTAGGCTCTGACCTCATTACAGTATACATGACAGCTCAGGAGTGGATGTGTGCAAGTGAGGCAATTGTTCATTTGTTCCTGATGCAACCTCACTAAGGTAGGAGACACTGTTAGGTATAAAAAAGATAGCTTTCCAGTTATTTGAACTATTCACAAATAATATTACTATCTCTGTGGAAAGAGAGAACGCTATCTCGGAGAGAACACTATCTCGGAGAGCAAAAATGGGTATATTTGAAGGAATAGTAGTTCCAACAATATTTTATGGTTGCAAGGCATATGGAGGATAGTGGATTGTTTGAAATGAATGAGGACAATATGTGATATGAGGTGATTTGATCAAGTAAGGGTAAGAGAAATATGTGGTAATAAAAAGAGTGTGGTTGAGAGAGCAGCAGAGGGTGTGTTGAAATGGTTTGGACATATGGGAAGAATGAGTGAGGAAAGGTTGACAAAGAGGATATATGTGTCGGAAGTGGATGGGAGGATTTCCAGCCCCTACTCCTGCCCCTTTTAGTCACCTTCTGCGACACGCAGGGAATACTTTTTTTTTTTTTTTTTTTTTTTTCCAGTCACGGACAAAAGTCCACAAAGAAAGGGATTTT
>JAYMFT010173866.1:0-12175 GCA_038088735.1 Panulirus argus
ACTGAGCCAGGTACCCATTGTATCAACCAACCCCTAAGGGTGGATGAACAGCTGGGTTGATTATGGACCGACTGCCGCAACCAGGATTCAAACCTATGCGCTTAACCCTTGGTGGCCCGTGAATGCGTCATGGTCAGAAACGCTAACTGCTATACCAATGGAGTCCATATGTATGTGTATGTGCATGCATATATATATATGTGGGTATGTATGAGAGGATGGGTCTGCCTTAGCTTGTTTCCTGGCACTTCCTTGCTATTTTTTTAAGTATATGAAGAAAAAAGAAGAAAAGCAATTATAATGATTCTAAATCATATATTTTTTTACAGGAAATGAAGGAATCCTCTGCAAAGACTCCTCAAACCTTAAGAGGAAATCATCCCTATTACAGAATGATGATGAATCAGGTGACTCAGATTATGAAGAGGTAAGATTATCTGAGCAACGGTGTTTGCAATTCACATTCTAACTTTTATACAAGTAACAATATTGCACATGATTTTTCTGCAATATTATTTGCAGATCCTTTTGTTAATGCATTAGAATTCCATAGTAGACATTACTGAGCATCTGAATATCTACTGAAAAAGATTCTCAATCAAGGATTTGTGTAAAACAAAAGCACAAAAGAAATCTGCAACTATTTCCTGTAGTGGAGTACTCACTGTCCATGTTTAATGGTGTAAAATTCTGTGAAAACAAACATGCATCTTGAAACACAAATATCAATGAATCAATAAATTTGTTTTCAAACTGAAATAGAACAGCACATTCACACTATTATGCTGAAGATTTATAAAAGTACAATTAAACAATCTTTCCTTTTGTGTGTATTGATATAATCCTGCTACAATTCCTTTAAAAGTAAATGATATTCCAAATTCACTATTTCTTTACAAAATTTTATCTCTAATGAAATTCTATTTATCAAAACAGAATCTTCCATCTTGCAAGAGGCAGCGTATTACAGTATCCGCTATGAGTCGTCTCTTTGCTGAGTTTAACCTAAGAGATGGGGAAGACAGTGAATCACCAAGCATCCCAAATAATGAAAATGATAGTGACACTCCAGCATCATATTCTCAAAAGGACAAAATGACTGCCATTCCAGAACAAAAACCACAACAGAATCTAACTTTTCAAGATGACACAGATAAGGGTACTAATAAAACTCAGAGCATCAATAATAATAACGATGAGGGCATTCCTGATATGAACAATAAAACTGCTAAATTAAAGCAAGTAAAACGCGACAATAAAAGCACAGACCTTAAAGGTACACCCGAGGGAAAACGACAAAAAACTGATCTCTTACCCAAACATAAAGAAAATGATGAAGACATTCAAAAGAGATGTGACACAACCTCAGAGGAAACAATCAAAACTAACAAGCGACAAGCTGAAGTAAATGACAGCGAGACTGAAGAAAACGAGGGGCATGCATCCAAAGTAAAACGTACAAGAAGATTAAGAAGAGGACTACGATTGTGTACCAATATAACATGTTACATTGAGCAAGTTCTCTATAACTAAAAGTAAAACAAGATGAATATTAATAATAAACTCTTATGAAGAGACAACAGTAATTCGTAGAAGAAATGTTACTAAAAGATACATGACTGCGTTATGAAAATGTTGGAGAATAGTGAGATTATGAGACACGCCAAAATGATGGTAACCAAACTTCCAAGAATGGTGATAAATAAAGATGAACAAAATTCTAAATGGATTCAGTCCACTTTCTATTCATAATGTGTTTGTAATAGTAAATGCTAACGAATGGTTATTCACACCAACAGAATTTTTGGTGTGAATGACAAGCTAAATCATCATATTGGTAATGCAAAAGGATCATATCTTACAGGAAATATAAAGCTAATGAGTGTCAGTTATTATTATGGTATAAACTATAAATAATGATGCATTCAAGTGCCACATCTTTAAAGGAAAAGGTCTTGAATAAACCCGGCATTTAATTCAAGTCTTTCTCCAATTCAAAAGAAGACTGGTTTTGCAATGCTTTTTTTTTTTAATTTCTTTAATCTTTTCAACAATAAATATCTTCAGTATATTTCAGGGCTTCTGGCCTGACCTTTACAAGTTAGGTTAAAGGCCAGTAGTGTCATGGAGCTTTTGGAGATGAAAGTGTGGATAAGATGGCCAGCAACCATACCTGTAAGGGTATGATCAAAGGTGAGTGGTATCGAGGGTGTGGTGAAGATGGCTTCTGACCTAATTCATATGGCTTAGTTAAACTCCAGTGGTGATGAAGGTGTTGTGAAGGTGTAGCACAGTGAATATGAAGCTGAAATGAAGATGATGATATAGTTACGACTGACTTATCCATTAGGGTCAATTCAAAGACCTGAGGTACTGAAGGTACAGCAAAGATGAGAGTGTCGTGAAAATGGCTTTTGATTTAGTCTAAGGCCAATGGTGTCAAGGGTTTAGTGAAGATTAGGCTGTTGTTAAGAATGTCCTTGACCTGACCTAATAGGGCTATAATGAAGACAAGGACATAGTGACGTTTCAGTGAAGTAAAGATGAAGGTAGTGTGAAGATGAGAGTGTAGCAAAGACATCCTTTGACCAGATTCACAAGGGTCAGGTCAAAGGCCAGTGATGTCAAGGATGTAGTGAAGAGGAGGGTGTAGTGATAGTATATTGGTGAAAAAGAGTCAAGGTTAGATCAAAGGCCAATGGTATCAATGGAGTAGTGAAAATAAATGCAGAAAAGATTTGTTTTGGGTGAAATGAAGATGCCTATGTTGAGTAAAGCGTATTTAGGTTCATCAGTGGTATACAGTAATAAAGAGGCTTTTGTAATTAGTCAAGAAAATATATATCTGTTAAGGTTGTAGCATATCCAAGTTTCCTGAGGGTGTAAAGAAGATGAGTCTGGTGGAATCCACCTCTGAAACAAATGTGATTGTGGGAGACAGTGCAGCTATTGACATTCTGCATTCACATGCACATGCTGACTTTCCATGTCTAAAATCATTTGCTTATGGATAGAAATAATAGGCTCAGTTGAATTATGTGCAAAAGTTTGGAATTACCAACTGCTTTAGCAAAATATGTTCATCCTATTTAGATATAAGTTCCATTTTTCAGTCTTCTGAGGCTAACATAAATATATTCAATGAATAGAGATAATCATCATTATATAAATACATGGATTACACTTAATATGTTCATGAACACACATGAAAGGGAGTTTATTTCAAGGAGCTGGGCATCCCTCCCCTCTTCCCAGCCAGAAAGGTTGGAGCTAGGAGCCCAATGTCAGTAAAGTTTAGTCTCATGAAAGGTAAAACTAGTCAGTAGGAACATTAAGGAGGAGCCTCTGCAAACATTGTGTTAGAGTTGCCCTCTGCCAGTGGCCTGTTAAGGGTGAGGCACTTGATGTTATCAGGCATCACTGGGTTCTCTAGTTATGGAGACTATTGCAATGGCCTCCTCCTTGAGGGAGTTCCAGTTGGAAAAGGCATCAAAGATACAGATACTCAGATAGGTAAATGTTTGCATTTAATCTATCCTATGTAAACATGAATAACGTTAAAAGTAAAAAACAAATAAAAAGCTATATCTATAAAGGACAATTTTCAGTGATCAGTGGCTGCAGGTCTCTTTCATTAATAAGAACAAGTGGGGAAAAAATTCTACTATTTCAACAATCCTAAAACCACAACTCATGGTGCACAGCTGTCAACTTGAAGGTAATGCATAAATGGTGACCCTGTAATATATACATTGTTTGCTTGATGACCTAAGTTTTTTGGAAAGACACTTATGATATTCATCTATTGGCAGGGAAAGTTATGAAGATCACTATACCAAGAGTCTTAGAGAGCGATTTTAGCATGATCATGCAAGAAGGAAGGGGAGGCTATCTATCTATATCTCGAACACATATTCCCTCCAGGAACCCCCATCGAGGGATGGCCACAGCAAAAGAGTCTCCACTTATCCCTGTCCTTATATGCCTCCCTTGCATACACCATTCCATGCATTATTCATTCAATTCTTTCCCTCCAGTATTCCTCCACCCTATTTGCCCATGTCACAGGAGGTCTTCCTCTCTCACCAACCCATTTAATTGTACTATCATACACTTTCCTTGTAAACTCCCAGTCTGGCATTCTTTCCACATGCCCAAACCACCTCAAAGTATTACATTTCACCAATTTTACAACTCAGCAATCAATTCCCTTTGCATTCCCTGCCACACCACATCTCTCATGCACCCCTTAATTTCTTTCTTCATTCCATCTTGTCACATCACATGCTCTTCTGAAATAGCTCATTTCCATAGCCTGGTTTCTTGACCTCTGTGACTCATTCCATGTCCATGTTTCAGCTGCATAGGTCAGGGTCAAGAGGACTATGCTGTCCCTTAATCCTCTCTACTTCCATACTAACATCTCTATCCTTCATTATTGTATTAAGGAACCCAATGACTCTTCTACCCTGTATTGCTCTCTCCCTTATCTCCCCTTCCATGACACCAAACTTACCCAAGACAGCTCCGAAATACTTAGATTTTCCATTTCTTCCAGTCTTTCTCCCTCATACCCAAAACATAATTTAGTACACTTTCTTCTTTCACTCTATATGGTTCTACAAAATCTATAATTTCACTCTGTTTCCTTTCAAACACCATTACTTTACTTTTACTTGCATTTACCTTCAATTGCCTATGCTCACACACATCATAGAACAACTTGCATTTAACTTCAATTGCCTATGCTCACACACATCATAGAACACACTTACAACCTTCTGCAGCCCCTCTTCACTCTCAGCCAAACAACACAGTATCATCTGCAAACAGGCTTGCCACTAGCCCCCATATCTCACTGCCATGCTCCATCTCAGCACCCCTTTTCCCTAGTATTGCTTTCATCTCTCTTATAACTCCATTCATATATATATACATCAAAAAACCATGGTGAAAGCACACAGCCCTGCCTCACACCTACATGTATCACAAAACTTTCACTCAACTCCCCATCCACTCTTACACATTTGCTCCACTATAGAAGGCTTTCACACCATCCAACAGTTGTCCCCCTACACCATATATCCTTAACAAATCCCATAATGCATTCCAATCAACTCGGTCATACACTTTCTCCAGATCCATAAAGGCGGCATACAACTTCTTACCTTTCGCTAAATACTTTCAAACAATCATCTTTACTTCAAAAATCTGATCCACACATCCCCTACCTTTCCTAAAAACCCCCTTGCTTTTCACTTATTCTGCATTCAGTCACTTCCATCAACCTATCAATTAACATTCATACATATACTTTTTCAGGTATACTTTACAGACTTATTCCCCTATAAGTGCTACATACATTCTTAGCACTTTTTCCTTTGAATAAAGGAACAACAATAGTTTCACCTAATTCTCAGACACAACCTTCTGTTTCCAAGCTAAATTACCAGATACATCCACTCTCTCACACTTCCTCCTCCATACTTCAGCATTTCAGCTGTAATCCCATCCACTCCAGGTGCTTTTCCTACCTTCAGCATCATTATTGCCCCTCTTACCTCCATTTTTTGCTATAGGCCCTTGCACTTGTACCCTCTTTCCTTCCATCCTCCATACCCATGCATGTAACAACTGCTGCCTCTTTTCCCACATTCATCAGTTTTTCAAAATATTCTTTTTATCTTCCTTTTACTTCCTCTTTTTGATTCAGGATGTCCCCCTCCTTACTTCACACATTAATATTTCCACTCTTTCATCCACATCTTTCCTTTTTCATCTCCTTCCAGTATAGTTTCTTATTATCTCAAAACTTTTCACTTAACTTCATTCTAAAACCTTTATCTACTCTTTCTTTGCTTTCCTATATCAGCTTCTTTATACTGTTTACATATCTTATATTCTCCCTTCCTCCTTTGCTGAACTTCCACTGGTACATTCCTATCAAGCCTATTGCTCTCCTAATTCTATGAATTCTATATCCTTCTTCGACTACCTAAACTCCTGCCATGAGACTGTGACATCCTCTCACCTGCAAGCCAAGATCTACCTCAGGGATTTCAACGTTCACCATAGGTAATGATTGAATTCCTCCCATACGGATGGAGGAGGGACTGAAGCCCTCACATTCTCCATTTTGAATGACAGACCCAATTGCCTTCCACCCCACCCATATACCTGACCACTGTGACCACTTTCCTAATATTCTGGATTTGTTTTTCAACAAGAGTCCATCCAGCTTTAAGTATAGAATCTCGCCCCCAAATGGTTCATCTGATCACACACTCATAAATGCATCTAATCTAATGACACCATCCATTCCAGCAGTCCCTTGTAAGTGTAAATACTGGTAACTCAACAAAGCTGACGGGAAAAACTTACATAACTTCTTTTCTGACTTTCCCTGGGTAGATTATTGTCTCTTATGTGGTGATGCTTCTGTCTCCACTAAAAGCATATCAGAGGTTATTCTTGCGGGAATGGAAGCATTTATCCCCTCTTCCTCCAAGACTACTACTTCATCCAATCCATCATTTAACTATTCCTGTTCTGAGGCCAGTCAGGCAAGGGATTAGGTATATCAGGCATGGAAAATCTCTCCTTCCTCTGGCTCCCATTCAGCTTTAATCACTGCTCGTAATCACTGCAAGCATGTTATCCGTGAGGTGAAGTGTTCCTTTATTCAAAGGAAGTGCAATAACCTCTCCTCGTCATCCACTGATAGGTTCTTCTGGCCTTTAGCTAAGGCATCTCCAACAACTTCTGTAGCTTTATCTTCCCTTCACTTATCTGCTCTGACGGTACTATAGCTGTCTCTCCCATAGACAAAGCAACTCTCTTTGGTTCCCGTTTCTCCTCTAACTCCATCATGGATGACTCTAACATTCCTTTACACCCTCATGCTCCTCTTACTAATCCTATGCCTCTTCCCATAATCTCTTTACAGACTGACCGAAATGCGCTTCTTTCTCTGGACACAAGCAAAAGTTGTGAGCGCGACAGCATCCATCCCCATGTACTGAAAGAGTGTGCCTCTGAACTTGCACCTGTGCTGGCTCATCTCTTCTTCCATTTCTGTTTGAAAACTTTTCCTTCTCCTTGTAAACATGCTTTGATACATCCCATCACTAAGAAGGGTGACCGTTCTGACCCCTCTATTATCCTGTTGCTTTGACATCTACCATTTCCACAGTCTTTGAATCCCTCCTCAACTCACATATCCTTAAACACCTCGAAAATCTCAGTCTTTTTTCTGATCAACAGTATGGCTTCTGTAAGGTGAGATCCACTGGTGATATTCTTTCCTATCTCACTAATGTCAGGTCATCATCCCTGAAAGATTTTGGGGAGTCAAGTGTTGTTGCCCTTGACATATCTAAGGTTTCTGACAGGGTGTGGTATTGGGGTCTCAACTCTAAGGTCCCCTCTTTTGGCTTCCCTCCCTCACTTTCCTCCTTCATATCTAGCTTCCTTTCTGGCTAATCTATATATGTGGGTGTTGATGGATCAGCCTCCCACCTTTTCTCCACCAAGAGAAGTGTCCCTCAAGGTCTGTCCTGTCTCATACACTTTTTTTTTCCTTTTTTTCAACGGTTTCCTCTCCTCCACAAACAATGCAATGCTCTCATACGCTGATGACTCAACACTCCATGCATACACATCCTTCAATTCTGCTCCCTCTTCTCTCACTCAATCTGCATCTTGTCTTGACACAGATTCCTCAATAAACTCAAGACTTGATAGGCTATCTCAGTGGGGTCACAAAATCTAGTTAAATTAAATGCCTCCAAGACCCAATTTCTATCCATCTCTCAATCAAAAACTCCTCTCACCTCTCCTTTGACAGTTCTGTAATTCCACCTCTTGACTCAATGAACATACTTGGGATTACTGCAACATCCACTCATTCTTGGAAACCATACATTTTGGGAATAGCTAAGTCTGCCTCTAAGAAACTGGGTGTCCAGTTTAGATGTCGTAACACCTCTTCTTAATAGCTGCTCCATTTATACAAAGGATTGATTAGTCCTTGTATGGAGTACTGCTCTCGCATTTGGGGTGGTTCTAACCCTGTATCCTTACTTGACAGAGCTGAGTCGAAAGCGATCCGACTTATAAATTGTCCCAGGCTAACTTCCAAACTTGACCCCCTTGCCCTATGCCACAATGTTGGTTCATTTTCCCTCTTCTATAGCTATTACTTTAGTTTTTGCTCCTGAGAGCTGGCTGCTTGTGTGCCCCCACCACTAGCTAGACCATGCAATACTCAGCAAGCTGCTGCATCAGATGATTATAGTGGGGCCATTGGCAACTCAAGGGTGTGCCGTTTTGATAACTGCTTCCTTCCAAACAAGTCGAAGCTTTGGAACTCTCTACCTTCTCATTTCTTTCCCAATAACTATGACCTTGCACATTTTAAAAGACAGGTCTTTCACTTTCTCAAAAATTTGTAAATAGTTTCCCTTGTCTTTTCTTTTTCTGATTCTTAATTCTCTATATTTCAATTAGGGCCTGGCCTTGATGTATACTTTTGTCTGTGACTAGAGCCCTCAACATTAAAAAAACAACATACCATATGCTTCTTTTCTTCTCCTCTAGAGCATTTCTAAACTTTTCTGTCCACCATGCACTGCCCTTTCATTCCTATATCACACTACCCTGTATACAACTACTAATTCTACAACCAATGGTATTTCTCTAAACATTTTAAACAAGAACTGCAAAATGGTCAGAGTCTCCAGAGAATCCTCTAGCATCTAGCATGGCCTTTCTCAATCTTTCATCCACTGCCACATAGTCAATCAAAGCCTTTTGCTCTTCTCTTCCATCTATCCTCATCCAAGTATATCTGTGGATCATCTGGTGCTGAAAAAAGGTGTTTGCAAGGAATAAACCCCTCTCAACACAAACATACAATAGGTAACTTCCATTCTCATTTACTCCAGGCATTCCCCATTTATCAAGTATCTCACCATTTCATCACATCCCACTTTTGTATTCATATCACTCAATAGGACCACGTTTCTATCATTCTCAAAATCATTTACACAGTCATTCAAATTTCTCCTAAAAGATTCATTTCATCCTTAACTTGTACAGTCTTCATATTCACAAGTGCATATACACATACCCATGCATACTTTACAATCCCAATCTTTCCTATCACCCACACTGTTCTTGACCCATTCCATCCATGCTCTGTAACACCCTCCAACATTCTTAGTGATAGCAGAATTACACGTCCTTCTTTCCCTCTTCCCCAATAATTTCACTCATTCCCATCCATACCACACCTCCTTCCATGCCCTCCCATAACTTGCATTCATCATTTCCATTTTCACTCCATAAACCCTGCCCAAGGATATGGGTTACCCCAATCTCTTGCACATCTAAGCTAAAACTTTTAAACCTCTCCACAAGCTCCCTCCTTTTACCCTCGCCAGTCATTCCATTTATGCTCAGTGCCATCACTCTCAATCACTTGTCTCTTTTAATCCTCAGTATAACTGGCAGACTCCAATGCCGCTTCTTAGCCTTTGTTCCTCACCCCTGACAGGTCACTGGCAGAGGGTAACTCCAGAGGAGTGTTTCCAGAGGCAGTGAGGCTCCAAAATTGTCAAAAAACTAAATAAGTGACTGTACACCTCAGGTGTTTGTCTAAACTTTTAAGGGTGTGCCTTGATGGGAGTTGGGCAACACATCCCCCTTTAGTGCCACTCCTAAGGGGTGTACTAACAAGGTCACCATGAGAAGGTGAGGTGAGACTTGGATTCTCTATTAAAACTACAGTATTCCCTTGAGGTACTGAAACTTAATATCTTTTCCCAATTTCACGTTTCTTTTTTACTTTTCTCAGCAGCAGCACCTACTTTATTGTTTATGATTCTGCCACTGTGCATCCCCCATGAATTTGTGCTTATGGAAGAAATACAAAAAACATGCCTTATTTTTGTTTCTTTTAATCCTGGGGTAATGGAGGACTTGTGTATCTGATGGTATGTAAAAAGCTAGAATATCTCAAAAGAAAATACACCTCCAATATCCTGCCCATACCTCCCAGTGGCATTTGAGCTCCTCACACTTGTGTGTGGTGTAAAAGGTGTAATAATTTTACAAATACACATATATAAATGTTATTAACCATCAACATTGCTTGGGAGTATGAATTAAGAGTAAGAATGAAAAAAAGTATGTACAAAGTAAGACTAGAATTTTCAATATAAAGAACAAAGCAAATCCTTCAATATCATCCACAAACTCCCTGGTTAATCATCCTCACATTGAATTTTATTGTGAAAGATGTAATATTTCTCTATACAATCATGATATTTCCCACTCACTTTGTATCAAATAAAAGTCCAGTGAAAAACAAGCTCAGGAGAGAGAATCATCATTTCCACGTTTTCCTCTCATATCAGGAAATGTCCAACAAACCATTCATACCCCCAACAGGCACTCATCTAGCACTGTGCCAGGCCATCACAAAGGTAAAAATACAACTTTCTGTGTACTTTCTTTGTCTTCTGAATGGTAATCTACCATTTCACTATTTCTTAATCTTTGCTGCATAAATCACTTTTGAATGATGGACCTTTTATATCTCTCCACAGCATATAAACAAAATGTCACTACATTAGAAAAACATGTCTTTTCAATGAGTTGTACCTGAAATTTGAGGTTCCTCAAAATGAGCACCACTAATTCGAAAATGTTGCTATCTGGGAGTACAGATGTGATATATGAATGTAAACATACACCCCACAATTGTAAATTACTCTCGACTTCTCCATGTTTTGAGATTGATTTCATTGATTCATTTGAGAATGTTATTTGTTTTATCGTAGTTACATTCAGTGTCAAAGTATCTATCCTCTGATATACTGTCATATGCTAGAGGATTTGTTAAAAGCAGCCAAACCAACTGTATATGCTAAAGCTTATACATTTTACACTTGTGTTTCCTCATTCAGAGTTTATATGTACAATGTTTAAGCATAGATTTATATCTTTAGGAAAGTTACATATGTTCTATAACCCTGTGATATTCTCCACTTCATATCTTCTTATAAGCAGGAAGTTCTGGAGGGCTCCCTTTGGTAAGCTGCACAATATGTTGTACTATTTACAATTAATCAGCTGACTGATTACATAGCAAAGCAATCATCCAACTCTCATATAATCTAACTCTAGTGTTCTGATCATGATATTAGTAATTTATTAGTCAACTATCTATCAACTACTGTAATACGTAACTACTGTGTGTTATTTTCCCTTTTGTGCAAGTATAGGACAGAAGTTATAGAATAAGCAGCTAAACAGTTTTTTTATGTTCATGGTTATGACTTTCAAAGAGTTTCATTTTTCCCAAAGCTAACATGAGTATCAAGAAGCAGAGAGCTATAACTAATTCACAAATATAACACATTTTGTCAATGTCTGAGAATGTGAGTGTTTTTGACGACATTCAGGAATACTGACTGCAATGCCTCAGAGGTACAACCAGGTTTAATAAGGAGATGGAAACATCTGATTTTGAATAATGATTACAATGCCTCAAAGGTACAACCAGGCGATAAGGAGATGGAAACACTTGATTTACTTCCATCAACAAATACAACAGTTTCTGTACACAAATAGTATTAGACTGAGAATGTCTCAGATTTACACCACATTTAACTGATGTAAGAGATCTGGTACTTTGCTAAAAATATCAGTTTCTTGATTTAGGATATTAGACATATTTTTCATTAAAATCTGATGTATATAATTCTTACTGTACATAACACTGTATTTTATATTACCATTATCATGATTTACTCTGAAGTAGAAGTTAAAAAATAAAAACCATGGCAAAATTACAACTTTTATTTTTCAACAGATAATTGTCACTTTTCCAAGATCCTATACAGCTACTATATGAGTATAATTTAAAAAATTTTTATTTTCATTTTTATATTCATTAAACTTAATTGCAATTTCCCGTGTCAGCGAGGAAGCGCTAGGAAACAGACTGAGAAAGACTCATCCACTTACATACACACATACACATACATGCACATATATGCATAATACATACATATACATACCAACACACACACACACACACACACACATACACACACACACACAAACACACACACAACACAACATACACACACAAACAAACACACACACA